>JAQOOD010000017.1:600000-814418 GCA_029633175.1 Citrus glauca
TTGGCCCGGGGAGGGGGTGGCCAAAGTATCGACCCATTCCGAGTCCTGCGGACGAAGTTCGCCCGCCCCACGCCCCAAGGCTATAGCACACCCCTTTTTTGGGCATTTTTCCGCAGGACGAACTTGGTGCCAAGGGGTTCGGCTGCTCTTTTTTGGGCGCGGCTGTGCCCGCGGCCTATTTTTGGCACGGGGAGGGGGAGGCCAAAGTCTCGACCCATTCCGAGTCCGGCGGACGAAGTTTGCCAGCCCCTCGCCCCAAGGCTATAGCCCACCACTTTTTCGGGCATTTTTCAGCAGGACGAACTTTGCGCCAAGGGGTTCGGCTGCTCTTTTCTGGGCGCGGCTGTGGCCGCGGTCTATTTTTGGCGCGGGGAGGGGGTGGCCAAAGTCTCGGCCCATTCCGAGGAAGGCGGACGAAGTTCGTCAGGCCCACGCCCCAAGGCTATAGCTCACCCCCTTTTTGGACATTTTTCCGCAGGACGAACATGGCGGCAAGGGGTTCGGCTGCTCTCTTTTGGGCGCGGCTATGCCCGTGGCCTATTTTTGTCGCGGGGAGGGGGTGGGCAAAGTCTCGGCCCATTCCCAGGAAGGCGGACGAAGTTCGCCAGCCCCACGCCCCAAGGCTATAGACCAACCCCTTTTTGGGCAATTTTCCGCAGGACGAACTTGGCACCAAGGGGCTCGGCTGCTCTTTTTTGGGCGTGGCTGTGCCTGCGGCCTATTTTTGTCGCGGGGAGAGGGTGGGTAAAGCCTCGGCCCATTCTGAGTCCGGCGGACGAACTTCGGCAGCCCCACGCAACAAGGCTATAGCAAACCCCTTTTTTGGGCATTTTTCCACAGGACGAACTTGGTGCCAACGGGTTCGGCTGCTCTTTTTTGGGTGGGGCCGTGCCCACGGCCTATTTTTGTCGCGGGGAGGGTTTGGGCAAAGTCTCGGCCCATTCCGAGCCCGTGGACGAAGTTCGCCATCCCTACGCCCCAAGGCTATAGCCCACCCCATTTTCGGGCATTTTTCCGCAGGACGAACTTGGCGACAAGGGGTTCGGCGGCACTTTTTTGGGCGCGCCAGCTCCCGCGGTCTATTTTTGTCGCGGGGAGGGGGTGTGCAAAGTCTCGGCCCATTCCGAGCCCGGCGGACGAAGTTCGCCATCCTTACGCCCCAAGGCTATAGCCCACCCCTTTCTTGGGCATTTTTCCGCAGGACGAAATTGGCCCCAAGGGGTTCGGCTGCTCTTTTTTGGGATCGGCTGTGCCCGCGGCCTATTTTGGTCACGGGGAGGTGGTGGGCAATGGTTCGGCCCATTCCGAGTCCGGCGGACGAAGTTCGCCCTCCCCACGCCCCAAGGCTATAGCACACCCCTTTTTTGGGCATTTTTCCGCAGGACGAACTTGGCGCCAAGGGGTTCGGCTGTTATTTTTTGGGCGCGGCCGTGACCGCGGCCTATTTTTGTCGCGGGGAGGGGATGTGCAAAGTCTTGGCCCATTCCGAGCCCGGCGGACGAAGTTCGCCATCCCTACGCCCCAAGGCTATAGCCCACCCCTTTTTTAGGCATTTTTCCGCAGGACGAACTTGGCGCCAAGGGGTTCGGCTGCTCTTTTTTGGGTGCGGCTGTGCCCGCGGCCTATTTTTGTCGCGGGGAGGGGGTGGGCAAAGCCTCGGCCCCTTCCGAGTCTGGCGGACGAAGTGCGCCGGCCCCACACCCCAAGGCTATAGCCCATCAACTTTTTAGGCATTTTTCCGCAGGACGAACTTGGCGCCAAGGGGTTCGGCAGCTCTTTTTTGGGCGCTGCTGTGTCCGCGGCCTATTTTTGTCGCGGGGAGGGGGTGGGAAAAAAGTCTTGGCCCATTCCGAGTCCGGCGGACGATGTTCGCCGGCCCCATGCCCCAAGGCTATAGCCCACCCCTTTTTTGGGCATTTTTCCGCAGGACGAACTTGGCGCCAAGGGGTTCGGCTGTTCTTTTTTCGGCGCGGTTGTGCCCACGGCCTATTTTTGCCGCGGGGAGGGGGTGGGCAAAGTCTCGGCCCATTCTGAGGAAGGCGGACGAAGTTCGCCAGCCCCACGCCCCAAGGCTATAGCCCACCCCTTTTTTGGGCATTTTTCCGCAGGACGAACTTGGCGCCAAGGGGTTCGGCTGCTCTTTTTTGGGCGCGGCTGCTCCCGCGGCCTATTTTTGTCGCGGGGAGTGGGTGGGCAAAGTCTCGGCCCATTCTGAGGAAGGCGGACGAAGTTCGCCATCCTTACGCCCCAAGGCTATAGCCCACCCCTTTCTTGGGCATTTTTCCGCAGGACGAACTTGGCGCCAAGGGGTTCGGCTGTTATTTTTTGGGCGCGGCCGTGACCGCGGCCTATTTTTGTCGCGGGGAGGGGATGTGCAAAGTCTTGGCCCATTCCGAGCCCGGCGGACGAAGTTCGCCATCCCTACGCCCCAAGGCTATAGCCCACCCCTTTTTTAGGCATTTTTCCGCAGGACGAACTTGGCGCCAAGGGGTTCGGCTGCTCATTTTTGGGCGCGGCTGTGCCCGCGGCCTATTTTTGTCGCGGGGAGGGGGTGGGCAAAGCCTCAGCCCCTTCCGAGTCTGGCGGACGAAGTGCGCCGGCCCCACGCCCCAAGGCTATAGCCCATCAACTTTTTGGGCATTTTTCCGCCGGACGAACTTGGCCCCAAGGGGTTCGGCAGCTCTTTTTTGGGCGCTGCTGTGTCCGCGGCCTATTTTTGTCGCGGGGAGAGGGTGGGAAAAAAGTCTTGGCCCATTCCGAGTCCGGCGGACGAAGTTCGCCAGCCCCACGCCCCAAGGCTATAGCCCACCCCTTTTTTGGGCATTTTTCCGCAGGACGAACTTGGCGCCAAGGGGTTCGGCTGTTCTTTTTTCGGCGCGATTGTGCCCACGGCCTATTTTTGCCGCGGGGAGGGGGTGGGCAAAGTCTCGGCCCATTCTGAGGATGGCAGACGAAGTTCGCAAGCCCCACGCCCCAAGGCTATAGCCCACCCCTTTTTTGGGCATTTTTCCGCAGGACGAACTTGGCGCCAAGGGGTTCGGCTGCTCTTTTTTGGGCGCGGATGTGCCTGCAGCCTATTGTTGTCGTGGGGAGGGGGTGGGCAAAGTCTCGGCCCATTCCGAGTCCGGCGGACGATGTTCGCCCGCCCCACGCCCCAAAGGCTATAGCACACCCCTTTGATCGGCTGCTCTTTTTTGGGCGCGGCTGTGCCCGCGGCCTATTTTTGTCGCGGGGAGGGGGTGGCAAAAGTCTCGGCCCATTCCGAGTCCGGCGGACGAAGTTCGCCAGCCCCATGCCCAAAGGCTACAGCCCACCCCTTTTTTGGGCATTTTTCCGCAGGACGAACTTGGCGCCAAGGGGTTCGGCTGCTCTTTTTTGGGCGCGGCTGCTCCCGCGGCCTATTTTTGTCGCGGGGAGGGGGTGGGCAAAGTCTCGGCCCATTCTGAGGAAGGCGGACGAAGTTCGCCAGCCCCACGCCCCAAGGCTATAGCCCACCCCTTTCTTGGGCATTTTTCCGCAGGACGAACTTGGCGCCAAGGGGTTCGGCTGCTCTTTTTTGGGCGCGGCTGCTCCCGCGGCCTATTTTTGTCGTGGGGAGGGGGTGGCAAAGTCTCTGCCCATTCCGAGCAAGGCGGATGAAGTTCGCCAGCCCCACGCCCCAAGGCTATAGCCCACCCCTTTTTTGGGCAGTTTTCCGCAGGACGAACTTGGCGCCAAGGGGTTCGGCTGCTCCTTTTTGGACGCGGCTGTGCCCGTGGCCTATTTTTGTCTCGGGGAGGGGGTGGTAAAAGTCTCGGCCCATTCTGAGTCCAGCGGACGAAGTTCGTCAGCCCCACGCCCCAAGGCTATAGCTCACCCCCTTTTTGGGCATTTTTCCGCAGGACGAACTTGGCGCCAAGGGGTTCGGCTGCTCTTTTTTGGGCGCGGCTGTGCCAGCAGCCTATTTTTGTCACGGGGAGGGGGTGGGCAAAGTCTCGGCCCATTCCGAGGAAGGCGAACGAAGTTCGCCAGCCCCACGCCCCGAGGCTATAGACCACCCAATTTTTCGGCATTTTTCCGCAGAACGAACTAGGCGCCAACGGTTTTGGCTGCTCTTTTTTGGGCGCGGCTACGCCCGCGACCTATTTTTGTCGCGGGGAGGGGGTGGTCAAAGTCTCGGACCATTCCGAGTCCGGCGGACGAGGTTCGTCCGCCCCACGCCCAAAGGCTATAGCACACCACTTTTTTGGGCATTTTTCCACAGGACGAACTTGGTGCCAAGGGGTTCGGCTGCTCTTTTTTGGGCGCGGCTGTGCCCGCGGCCTATTTTTGTCGCGGGGAGGGGTTGGGGAAAGTTTTGGCCCATTCCGAGCCCGTGGACGAAGTTCGTCATCCCTACGCCCCAAGGCTATAGCCCACCCCATTTTCGGGCATTTTTCCGCAGGACGAACTTTGCGCCAAGGGGTTCGGCTGCTCTTTTTTGGGCGCGGCTGTGCCCGCGGCCTATTTTTGTCGCGGGGAGTGGGTGGGCAAAGTCTCGGCCCATTCCGACGAAGGCGGACGAAGTGCGCCGGCCCCACGCCCAAAGGCTATAGCAAACCCCATTTTTGGGCATTTTTCCGCCGGACGAACTTGGTGCCAAGGGGTTCGGCTGCTCTTTTTTGGGCGCGGCTGTGCCCGCGGCCTATTTTTGTCGCGGGGAGGGGTTGGGGAATTTCTCGGCCCATTCCGAGCCCGTGGACGAAGTTCGCCATCCCGACGCCCCAAGGCTATAGCCCACCCCATTTTCGGGCATTTTTCCGCAGGACGAACTTTGCGCCAAGGGGTTCAGCTGCTCTTTTTTGGGCGCGGCTGTGCCAGCGGCCTATTTTTGGTGCGGGGAGGGGGAGGCCAAAGTCTCGGCCCATTCCGACGAAGGCGGACGAAGTGCGCCGGCCACACGCCCAAAGGCTATAGCACACCCCATTTTTGGGCATTTTTCTGTAGGACGAACTTGGCGCCAAGGGGTTCGGCCGCTCTTTTTTGGGCGCGGATGTGCCTGCAGCCTTTTGTTGTCGTGGGGAGGGGGTGGGCAAAGTCTCGGCCCATTCCGAGTCCGGCGGACGATGTTCGCCCGCCCCACGCCCCAAAGGCTATAGCACACCCCTTTTTTAGGAATTTTTCCGTAGGACGAACTTGGCGCCATGGGGTTCAGCTGCTCCTTTTTGGGCGCGGCTGTGCCCGCGGCCTATTTTTGTCGCGGGGAGGGGGTGGCAAAAGTCTCGGCCCATTCCGAGTCCGGTGGACGAAGTTCGCCAGCCCCACGCCCCCCGGCGATAGCCCACCCCCTTTTTGGGCATTTTTCCGCGGGACGAACTTGGCGCCGAGGGGTTTGCCTTGTCTTTTTTGGGCACGGCTGTGCCCGCGGCCTATTTTTGTCGTGGGGATGGGGTGGGAAAAGTCTCGGCCCATTCCGAGTCCGGCGGACGAAGTTCGGCCGCCCCACGCCCCAAGGCTATAGCCCACCCCCTTTTTGGGCATTTTTCCGCAGGACGAACTTGGCGCCAAGGGGTTCGGCAGCTCTTTTTTGGGATCGGCTGCGCCCGCGGCCTATTTTTGTCGCGGGGAGGGGGTGGGGAATGTCTCGGCCCATTCCGAGGAAGGCGGACGAAGTTCGCCAACCACACGCCCCATGGCTATAGCCAACCCCCTTTGTGGGCATTTTTCCGACGGACGAACATGGCGCCGAGGGGTTCGGCTGCTCTTTTTTGGGCGCGGCTGTGCCCGCAGCCTATTCTTGCAGCAGGGAGGGGGTTTCCAAAGTCTCGGCCCATTCCGAGTCCGGCGGAGGAAGTTTGCCAGCCCCACACCCCCTGGCTATAGCATACCCCCTTTTTGTGCATTTTTCCGCCGGTCGAACTTGGTGCCAAGGGGTTCGGCTGCTCTTTTTTGGGCGCGGATGTGCCTGCAGCCTTTTGTTGTCGTGGGGAGGGGGTGGGCAAAGTCTCGGCCCATTCCGAGTCCGGCGGACGATGTTCGCCCGCCCCACGCCCCAAAGGCTATAGCACACCCCTTTTTTAGGAATTTTTCCGTAGGACGAACTTGGCGCCATGGGGTTCAGCTGCTCCTTTTTGGGCGCGGCTGTGCCCGCGGCCTATTTTTGTCGCGGGGAGGGGGTGGCAAAAGTCTCGGCCCATTCCGAGTCCGGTGGACGAAGTTCGCCAGCCCCACGCCCCCCGGCGATAGCCCACCCCCTTTTTGGGCATTTTTCCGCGGGACGAACTTGGCGCCGAGGGGTTTGCCTTGTCTTTTTTGGGCACGGCTGTGCCCGCGGCCTATTTTTGTCGTGGGGATGGGGTGGGAAAAGTCTCGGCCCATTCCGAGTCCGGCGGACGAAGTTCGGCCGCCCCACGCCCCAAGGCTATAGCCCACCCCCTTTTTGGGCATTTTTCCGCAGGACGAACTTGGCGCCAAGGGGTTCGGCAGCTCTTTTTTGGGATCGGCTGCGCCCGCGGCCTATTTTTGTCGCGGGGAGGGGGTGGGGAATGTCTCGGCCCATTCCGAGGAAGGCGGACGAAGTTCGCCAACCACACGCCCCATGGCTATAGCCAACCCCCTTTGTGGGCATTTTTCCGACGGACGAACATGGCGCCGAGGGGTTCGGCTGCTCTTTTTTGGGCGCGGCTGTGCCCGCAGCCTATTCTTGCAGCAGGGAGGGGGTTTGCAAAGTCTCGGCCCATTCCGAGTCCGGCGGAGGAAGTTTGCCAGCCCCACACCCCCTGGCTATAGCATACCCCCTTTTTGTGCATTTTTCCGCCGGTCGAACTTGGTGCCAAGGGGTTCGGCTGCTCTTTTTTGGGCGCGGCTGTGCCCGCGGCCTATTTTTGGAGGGGGTGGGCAAAGTCTAGGCCCATTCTGAGTCCGGCGGACGAAGTTCGCCCGCCCCACGCCCCGAGGCTATAGCACACCCCTTTTTTGGGCATTTTTCCGCAGGACGAACTTGGCGCCAAGGAGTTCGGCTGCTCCTTTTTGGGCGCGGCTGTGGCCGCGGCCTATTTTTTCCGCGGGGAGGGGGTGGGCAAAGTCTCGGCCCATTTCGAGTCCGGCGGACGAAGTGCGCCCGCCCCACGCCCCGAGGCTATAGCACACCCCTTTTTTGGGCATTTTTCCGCAGGACGAACTTGGCGCCAAGGGGTTCGGCTGCTCTTTTTTGGGCGCGGATGTGGCCGCAGCGTATTTTTGTCATGGGGAGGGGGTGGGCAAAGTCTCGGCCCATTTCGAGTCCGGCGGACGAAGTTTGCCCGCCCCACGCCCCGTGGCTATAGCATACCCCTTTTTTGGGCATTTTTCCGCAGGACGAACTTGGCGCCAAGGGGTTCAGCTGCTCTTTTTTGGGCGCGGCTGTTCCCGCGGCCTATTTTTGTCCGGGGGGGGGGTTGGGAAAAATCTCGGTATCCGGCGGACAAAGTTCGCCCGCCCCACGCCCCAAGGCTATAGCACACCCCTTTTTTGGGCATTTTTCCGCAGGACGAACTTGGCGCCAAGGGGTTCGGCAGCTCTTTTTTGGGCGCGGCTGTGCCGACGGCCTATTTTTACTGCAGGGAGGGGGTGTGCAAAGTCTCGGCCCATTCCGTTTCCGGCGGACGAAATTCGCCCGCCCCACGCCCCGAGGCTATAGCACACCGCTTTTTTGGGCATTTTTCCGCAGGACGAACTTGGCGCCAAGGAGTTCGGCTGCTCCTTTTTGATCGCGGCTGTGGCCGCGGCCTATTTTTGCCGCGGGGAGGGGGTGGGCAAAGTCTCGGCCCATTTTGAGTCCGGCGGACGAAGTGCGCCCGCCCCACGCCCCGAGGCTATAGCACACCCCTTTTTTGGGCATTTTTCCGCAGGACGAACTTGGCGCCAAGGGGTTCGGCTGCTCTTTTTTGGGCGCGGATGTGGCCGCAGCGTATTTTTGTCATGGGGAGGGGGTGGGCAAAGTCTCGGCCCATTTCGAGTCCGGCGGACGAAGTTTGCCCGCCCCACGCCCCGTGGCTATAGCATACCCCTTTTTTGGGCATTTTTCCGCAGGACGAACTTGGCGCCAAGGGGTTCGGCTGCTCTTTTTTGGTCGCGGCTGTGCCCGCAGCCTATTTTTGCAGCAGGGAGGGGGTTTGCAAAGTCTCGGCCCATTCCGAGTCCGGCGGAGGAAGTTTTCCAGCCCCACGCCCCCTGGCTATAGCATACCCCCTTTTTGTGCATTTTTCCGCCGGTCGAACTTGGTGCCAAGGGGTTCGGCTGCTCTTTTTTGGGCGCGGCTGTACCCGCGGCCTATTTTTGGAGGGGGTGGGCAAAGTCTAGGCCCATTCTGAGTCCGGCGGACGAAGTTCGCCCGCCCCACGCCCCGAGGCTATAGCACACCCCTTTTTTGGGCATTTTTCCGCAGGACGAACATGGCGCCAAGGAGTTCGGCTGCTCCTTTTTGGGCGCGGCTGTGGCCGCGGCCTATTTTTGCCGCGGGGAGGGGGTGGGCAAAGTCTCGGCCCATTTCGAGTCCGGCGGACGAAGTGCGCCCGCCCCACGCCCCGAGGCTATAGCACACCCCTTTTTTGGGCATTTTTCCGCAGGACGAACTTGGCGCCAAGGGGTTCGGCTGCTCTTTTTTGGGCGCGGATGTGGCCGCAGCGTATTTTTGTCATGGGGAGGGGGTGGGCAAAGTCTCGGCCCATTTCGAGTCCGGCGGACGAAATTTGCCCGCCCCACGCCCCGTGGCTATAGCATACTCCTTTTTTGGGCATTTTTCCGCAGGACGAACTTGGCGCCAAGGGGTTCAGCTGCTCTTTTTTGGGCGCGGCTGTGCCCGCGGCCTATTTTTGTCCGGGGGGGGGGGGGGGGGGTTGGGAAAAATCTCGGTATCCGGCGGACAAAGTTCGCCCGCCCCACGCCCCAAGGCTATAGCACACCCCTTTTTTGGGCATTTTTCCGCAGGACGAACTTGGCGCCAAGGGGTTCGGCAGCTCTTTTTTGGGCGCGGCTGTGCCGACGGCCTATTTTTACTGCAGGGAGGGGGTGTGCAAAGTCTCGGCCCATTCCGTTTCCGGCGGACGAAATTCGCCCGCCCCACGCCCCAAGGCTATCGCACACCCCTTCTTTGGGCATTTTTCCGCGGGACGAACTTGGCGCCAAGGGTTTGGGCTGCTCTTTTTTGGGCGCGGCTGTGCCCACGGCCTATTTTTGCCGCAGGGAGGGGGTGTGCAAAGTCTTGGCCCATTCCGTTTCCGGCGGACGAAGTTCGCCCGCCCCACGCCCCAAGGCTATAGCATACCCCTTCTTTGGGCATTTTTCCGCTGGACGAACTTGGCGCCAAGGGGTTTGGCTGCTCTTTTTTCGTCGCGGCTGTGCCCGTGGCCTATTTTTGTCGCGGGAGGGGGGGTGGGAAAAGTCTCGGCCCATTCCGAGTCCGGCGGACGAAGGTCACCCGCCCCACGCCCCAAGGCTATAGCACACCCCCTTTTTTGGGCATTTTTCCGCTGGACGAACTTGGTGCCTAGGGGATCGGCTGCTCGTTTTTGGGCGCGGCTCTGCCCGCAGCCTATTTTAGTCACGGGGAGGGTGTGGACAACGTCTCGGCCCATTCTGAGTCTAGCGGACGAATTGCGCCAACCCCACGCCCCAAGGCTATAGCCCACCCGTTTTTTGGACATTTTTCCGCAGGACGAACTTGGCGCCAAGGGGTTCGGCGGCTCTTTTTTAGGCGCGGCTGTGCCCGCGGCCTATTTTTGTCGTGGGGAGGCGGTGGGCAAAGTCTCGGCCCATTCCGAGTCCGGCGGACGAAAATCGCCCGCCCCACGCCCCAAGGCTATAGCCCACCCCTTTTTTGGGCATTTTTCCGCAGGACAAACGTGGCGCCAAGGGGTTCGGCTGTGCCCGCGGCCTATTTTTGTCGCGGGGTGGGAGTGGGGAAAGTCTCGGCCCATTCCGAGGAAGGCGGACAAAGTTCGCCAGCCCCACGCCCCAAGGCTCTAGCCCACCCCTTTTTTGGGCATTTTTCCGCAGGACGAACTTGGCGCCAAGGGGTTCGGCTGCTCTTTTTTGGGCGCGGCTGTGCCCGCAGCCTATTTTTGTTGCGGGGAGGGGGTGGGCAATGTCTCGGCCCATTCCGAGGAAGGCGGACAAAGTTCGCCAGCCCCACGCCCCAAGGCTCTAGCCCACCCCTTTTTTGGGCATTTTTCCGCAGGACGAACTTGGCGCCAAGGGGTTCGGCTGCTCTTTTTTGGGTGCGGCTGTGCCCGCAGCCTATTTTTGTCGCGGGGAGGGGGTGGGCAAAGTCTCGGCCCATTCCGAGGAAGGCGGATGAACTTTGCCGGCCCCACGCCCCAAGGCTATAGCCCACCCCCTTTTTGGGCATTTTTCCCCAGGACGAATTTGGCGCCAAGGGGTCGGCTGCTCTTTTTCGGGCGCGGCTGTGCCCACGGCCTATTTTTTTGGCGGGGAGGGTGTGGGCAAAGTCTCGGCCAATTCCGAGGAAGGCGGACGAAGTTCGCCAGCCCCACGTCCCAAGGCTATAGCCCACCCCTTTTTTGGGCATTTTTCCGCTGGACGAACTTGGCGCCAAGGGGACCGGCTGCTCTTTTTTGGGTGCGGCTGTGCCCGCGGCCTATTTTTTGCGCGGACAGGTCGTGGCCAAAGTCTTGGCCCATTCCGTGGAAGGCGGATGAACTTTGCCGGCCCCACGCCCAAAGGCTAGCACACCCCTCTTTTGGGCATTTTTCCGCCGGACGAACTTGGCGCCAAGGGGTTCGGCTGCGCTTTTTTGGGCGCGGCTGTGCCCGCGGCCTATTTTTGTCGCAGGGAGGGGGTGTGCAAAGTCTCGGCCCATTCCGAGGAAGGCGAATGAACTTTACCGGCCCCACGCCCCAAGGCTATAGCCCACCCCCTTTTTGGGCATTTTTCCCCAGGACGAACTTGGCGCCAAGGGGTCCGCTGCTCTTTTTTGGGCGCGGCTGTGCCCACGGCCTATTTGTTTGGCAGGGAGGGTGTGGACAAAGTCTCAGCCAATTCCAAGGAAGGCGGACGAAGTTCGCCAGCCCCACACCCCAAGGCTATAGCCCACCCCCTTTTGGGGCATTTTTCCGCTGAACGAACTTGGCGCCAAGGGGATCTGCTGCTCTTTTTTGGGCGCGGCTGTGCCCGTGGCCTATTTTTGTCGCAGGGAGGTGGTGGGCAAAGGCTCGGGCTATTCCGAGTCCGGCGGACGAACTTCAGCAGCCCCACGCCCCAAGGCTATAGCACACCCGTTTTTTGGGCATTTCTCCGCAGGACGAACTTGGCGCCAAGTGGTCCGGCTGCTCTTTTTTGGGCGCGGCTGAGCCCGCAGCCTATTTTTGGTGCAGGGAGGAGGTGGCCAAAGTCTCGGCCCATTCTGAGGTTTGCGGATGAACTTTGCCAGCCCCACGCCCCAAGGCTATAGCCCACCCTTTTTTTGGGCATTTTTCCACAGGACGAACTTGGCGCCAAGGGTTTCGGCAGCTCTTTTTTGGGAGCGGCTGTGCCCGCGGCCTATTTTTGTCGCGGGGAGGGGGTAGGGAAAGCCTTGGCCCATTCCGAGACCGGCGGACGAAGTTCGCCGGCCCCACGCCCCAAGGCTATAGCCCATCCCTTTTTTGGCATTTTTCCGCAGGACGAACCTGGCGGCAAGGGGTTCGGCTGCTCTTTATTGGGCGCGGCTGTGCCCTTGGCCTATTTTTGTCGCAGGAGGGGGTGGGTAAAGTCTCGGCCCATTCCGAGTCCGGTGGACGAAGTTCGCCATCCCCACGCCCCAAGGTTATAGCCCGCCCCCTTTTTGGGCATTTTTCCGCAGGACGAACTTTTCGCCAAGGGGTTCGGGTGCTCTTTCTTGGGCGCGTCTGTGCCCTCGGCCTATTTTTGTCGCGGGGAGGTGGTGGGAAAAGTCTCGGCCCATTCCGAGTCCAGTGGACGAAGTTCGCCAGCCCCACGCCCCAAGGCTATAGCCCACCCCCTTTTTGCGCATTTTTCCGCTGGACGAACTTGGCGCCAAGGGTTTTGGCTGCTCTTTTTTGGGCGCGGCTGAGCCCGCGCCCTGTTTTTGTCGCGGGGAGGGGGTCGGCAAAGCCTCGGCCCATTTCGATTCCGACGGACGAAGTGCGCCGGCCCCACTCCCAAAGGCTATAGAACACCCCTTTTTTGCGCATTTTTCCGCACGACGAACTTGGCCCCATGGGGTTTGGCTGCACTTTTTTGGGCGCGGCTGTGCCCGCGGCCTATTTTTGTCGCGGGGAGGGGGTAGGCAAGGCCTCGGCCCATTCCGAGTCCGGCGGACGAAGTTCGCCGGCCCCACGCCCCAAGGCTGTAGCCCACCCCTTCTTTGGGCATTTTTCCGCAGGACGAACTTGGCGCCAAGTGTTGGGCAGCTTTTTTTTGGGCGCGGCTGTGCCCGCGGCCTATTTTTGTCGCAGGGAGGGGGGTGGCGAATGTCTCGGCCCATTCCGAGTTGGGCGGACGAAGTTCGCCGGCCCCACGCCCCAAGGCTATAGCCCATCCCCTTTTTGGGCATTTTTCTGCCGGACGAACTTGGCGCCAAGGGGTTCGGCTGCTCCTTTTTGGGCGTGGCAGTGCCCGCGGCCTATTTTTGTCGTGGGGGGGGGGGTGGGCAAAGTCTCGGCGCATTCCGATTCTGGCGGACGAAGTTTGCCAGCCCCACGCCCCAAGGCTATAGCATACCCCTTTTTTGGGCATTTTTCCGCAGGACGAACTTGGCGCCAAGGGGTTCGGCTGCTCTTTTTTGGGCGCGGCTGTGCCCGCGGCCGATTTTTGTCGTGGGGAGGGGGTGGAAAAAAATTCGGCCCATTCCGACTCTGGCGGACGAACTTCGGTAGCCGCACGCCCCGAGGCTATAGGCCACCCCTTTTTTGGGCATTTTTCCGCAGGACGAACTTGGCGCCAAGGGGGTCGGCTGCTCTTTTTTGGGCGCGGCTGTGCCCACGGCCTATTTTTAGCGTGGGCGGGGGGTGGGCAAAGTCTCGGCCCATTCCGAGGGAGGCGGATGAACTTTGCCGGCCCCACGTCCAAAGGCCATAGCACACCCCTTCTTTGGGCATTTTTCCGCAGGACGAACTTGGCGCCAAGGGGTTCGGCTGCTCTTTTTTGGGCGCGGTTGTGCCCGCGGCCCATTTTTGTCGTGGGGAGGGGGTAGGCAAAGTCTCAGCCCATTCCGAGGGAGGCGGACAATGTTCGCTGGCCCCACACCCAAAGGCTATAGCACACCCCTTTTTTGGGCATTTTTCCGCAGGACGAACTTGGCGCCAAGGGGTTCGGTTACTCTTTTTTGGACGCGGCTGTGCCCGCGGCCTATTTTTGTCGCTGGGAGGGGGTGGGAAAGTCTCGGCCCATTCCGAGTCTGGCGGACGAAGATCGCCAGCCCCACACCCCAAGGCTATAGCCCACCACCTTTTTGGGCATTTTTCCGCAGGACGAACTTGGCGCCAAGGGCTTCGGCTGCTCATTTTTTGGCGCGGCTTTCCCCGCGGCCTATTTTTGTCGCGGGGAGGGGGTGGTCAAAGTGTCGGCCGATTCCGAGTCCGGCGGACGAAGTTCGCCAGCCCCAAGCCCCAAGGCTATAGCCCACCCTTTTTTTGGGCATTTTTCCGCAGGACGAACTTGGCGCCAAGGGGTTCGGCTGCTCTTTTTAGGGCGCGGCTGTGCCCGCGGCCTATTTTTGTCACGGGGAGGGGGTGGGAAAAGTCTCGGCCCATTCCGAGTCTGGCGGACGAAGATCGCCAGCCCCACGCCCCAAGGCTATAGCCCACCACCTTTTTGGGCATTTTTCCGCATGACGAACTTGGCGCCAAGGGGTTCGGCTGCTCATTTTTTGGAGCGGCTTTGCCCGCGGCCTATTTTTGTCGCGGGGAGGGGGTGGGAAAAGTCTCGGCCCATTCCGAGTCCGGCGGACGAAGTTCGCCCGTCCCACGCCCCAAGGCTATAGTCCACCTCCTTTTTGGGCATTTTTCCCCAGGACGAACTTGGCGCCAAGGGGTTCGGCTGCTCTTCTTTGGGCGCGGCTGTGCCCGGGGCCTATTTTTGTTGTGGGGAGGGGGTGGCCAAACTCTTGTCCCATTCCGAGGAAGGCGGACGAAGTGCGCCGGCCCCACACCCCAAGGCTGTAGCCCACCACCTTTTTGGGCATTTTTCCGCAGGACGAACTTGGCGCCAAGGGGTTCGGCTGCTCTTTTTTGGGCGCGGCTGTGCCCGCGGCCTATTTTTGTCGCTGGGAGGGGGTGGGAAAAGTCTCGGCCCATTCCGAGTCTGGCGGACGAAGATCGCCAGCCCCACGCCCCAAGGCTGTAGCCCACCACCTTTTTGGGCATTTTTCCGCAGGACGAACTTGGCGCCAAGGGGTTCGGCTGCTCATTTTTTGGCGCGGCTTTGCCCGCGGCCTATTTTTGTCGAGGGGAGGGGGTGGGAAAAGTCTCGGCCCATTCCGAGTCTGGCGGACGAAGATCGCCAGCCCCACGCCCCAAGGCTATAGCCCACCACCTTTTGGGGCATTTTTCCGCATGAGGAACTTGGCGCCAAGGGGTTCGGCTGCTCATTTTTTGGCGCGGCTTTGCCCGCGGCCTATTTTTGTCGCGGGGAGGGGGTGGGAAAAGTCTCGGCCCATTCCGAGTCCGGCGGACGAAGATCGCCAGCCCCACGCCCCAAGGCTATAGCCCACCACCTTTTTGGGCATTTTTCCGCAGGACGAACTTGGCGCCAAGGGGTTCGGCTGCTCTTTTTTTGGCGCGGCTTTGCCCGCGGCCTATTTTTGTCGCGGGGAGGGGGTGGGAAAAGTCTCGTCCCATTCCGAGTCCGGCAGACGAAGTTTGCCCGTCCCACGCCCCAAGGCTATAGTCCACCCCCTTTTTGGGCATTTTTCCCCAGGACGAACTTGGCGCCAAGGTGTTCGGCTGCTCTTCTTTGGGCGCGGCTGTGCCCGGGCCCTATTTTGTTGTGGGGAGGGGGTGGCCAAATTCTTGTCCCATTCCGAGGAAGGCGGACGAAGTTCGCCTTCCCCACGCCCAAAGGCTATAGCACACCCCTTCTTTGGGCATTTCTCCTTAGGACGAACTTGGCGCCAAGGGGTTCGGCTGCTCTTTTTTGGGCGCGGCTGTGCCCGCGGCCTATTTTTGTCGCGGGGAGGGGGTGGGAAAAGTCTTGGCCCATTCCGAGTCTGGCGGACGAAGATCGCCAGCCCCACGCCCCAAGGCTATAGCCCACCATCTTTTTGGGCAGTTTTCCGCAGGACGAACTTGGCGCCAAGGGGTTCGGCTGCTCATTTTTTGGCGCGGCTTTGCCCGCGGCCTATTTTTGTCGCGAGGAGGGGGTGGGAAAAGTCTCGGCCCATTCCGAGTCCGGCAGACGAAGTTCGCCCGTCCCACGCCCCAAGGCTATAGTCCACCCCCTTTTTGGGCATTTTTCCCCAGGACGAACTTGTCGCCAGGGGGTTCGGCTGCTCTTTTTTGGACGCGGCTGTGCCCGCGGCCTATTTTTGTCGCTGGGAGGGGGTGGGAAAGTCTCGGCCCATTCCGAGTCTGGCGGACGAAGATCGCCAGCCCCACGCCCCAAGGCTATAGCCCACCACCTTTTTGGGCATTTTTCCGCTGGACGAACTTGGCGCCAAGGGGTTCGGCTGCTCATTTTTTGGCGCGGCTTTCCCCGCGGGCTATTTATTGTAGCGGGGAGGGGGTGGTCAAAGACTCGGCCGAATCCGAGTCTGGCGGACGAAGATCGCCAGCCCCACGCCCCAAGGCTATAGCCCACCACCTTTTTGGGCATTTTTCCGCTGGACGAACTTGGCGCCAAGGGGTTCGGCTGCTCATTTTTTGGCGCGGCTTTCCCCGCGGGCTATTTATTGTCGCGGGGAGGGTTGGCAAAGTCTCGGCCCGTTCCGAGTCCGGCGGACGAAGTTCGCCAGCCCCACGCCCCAAGGCTATAGCCCACCCCCTTTTTGGGGATTTTTCCGCAGGACGAACTCGGTGCCAAGGGGTTCGGCACCTCTTTTTTGGGCGCGGCTGTGCCCGCGGCCTATTTTTGTCACGGGGCGGGGGTGGGCAAAGCATCAGCCCATTCCGAGTACAGCGGACGAAGTTCGCCAGCCCCACGCCCCAAGGCTATAGCCCACCCCCTTTTTCGGCATTTTTCCACAGGACGAACTTGGCGCCAAGGGGTTCGACTGCTCTTTATTGGGCGCGGCTGTGCCCACGGCCTATTTTTGTTGCGGGGAGGGGTTGGGCAAAGTCTCGGCATATTCCGAGTCCGGCGGACGAAGTTCGCCAGCCCCACGCCCCAAGGCTATAGCCCACCCCTTTTTTGGGCTTTTTTCCGCAGGACGAACTTGGCGCCAAGGGGTTCGGCAGCTCTTTTTGGGGCGCGGCTATGCCCGCAACCTATTTTTGTCATGGGGAGGGGGTGGGCAATGTCTCAACCTATTCCGACTCCGGCAGAAGAAGTTCGCCAGCCCCACGTCCCAAGGCTATAGCCCACCCCCTTTTTGGGCATTTTCCACAGGACGAACTTGGCGCCAAGGGGTTCGGCTGCTCTTTTTTGGGCGCGGCTGTGCCTGCGGCCTATTTTTGTCGTGGGGAGGGGGTGGTCAAAGTCTCGTCCGATTCCGAGTCCGGCGGACGAAGTTCGCCCGCCCCACGCCCCAAGGCTATAGCCCACCTCTTTTTTGGGACTTTTTCTGCAGCCGAACTTGGCGCCAAGGGGTTCGGCTGTTTTTTTTTGGGCGTGGCTGTGCCCGTGGCCTATTTTTGTCGCAGGGAGGGCGTGGTCAAAGCCTCGGCCCATTCCGAGTCCGGCGGACGAAGTTCGCCGTCCCCACGCCCCAAGGCTATAGCCCACCCCCTTTTTGGGCATTTTTCCGTTGGATGAACTTGGCGCCAAAGGGTTCGGCTGCTCGTTTTTGGACACGGCTGTGCCCGCGGCCTATTTTTGTCGTGGGGAGGGGGTGGGGAAAGTCTCGGCCCATTCCGAGTCCGGCAAACGAAGTTCGCCAGCCCCATGGCCCAAGGCTATCCCACCCCTTTTTTGGGCATTTTTCGGGCATTTTTCCACAGGACGAAGTTGGCGCCAAGGGGTTCAGCTGCTCTTTTTTGGGCGCGGCTGTGCCCGCTGCCTATTTTTGTCGCGGGGAGGGGGTGGGAAAACTCTCGGCCCATTCCGAGTCCGGCGGACGAAGATCGCCCGCCCCACGTCCCAAGGCTATAGCCCACCCCTTTTTTGGGCATTTTTCCGCAGGACGAACTTGGCGCCAAGGGGTTTGGCTGCTCTTTTTTGGGCGCGGCTGTGCTCACGGCCTATTTTCGTCCAGGGGAGGGGGTGGGCAAAGCCTCGGCCCATTCCGAGTCCGGCGGACGAAGTTCGCCAGCCCCACGCCCCAAGGCTATAGCACGCCCCCTTTTTGGGCATTTTTCCGCAGGACGAACTTGGCGCCAAGGGGTTCGGCTGCTCTCATTTGGGCGCGGCTGTGCGCGCGGCCTATTTTTGTCACGGGGAGGGGTGGGGAAAGTCTCGGCCCATTCCGAGTCCGGCAACCGAAGTTCGCCAACCCCACGCCCCAAGGCTATTGCCCAACCCTTTTTTGGGCATTTTTCCACCGGACGAACTTGGCGCCAGGGGTTTCGGCTGCTCTTTTTTGGGCGCGGCTGTGCCCGCGGCCTAATTTTGTCACGGGGAGGGGGTGGGAAATGTCTCCGCCCATTCCGAGTCCGGCGGACAAAGATCGCCAGCCCCACTCCCCAAGGCTATAGCCCACCCCATGTTTGGGCATTTTTCCGCAGGACGAACTTGGCGCCAGGGGTTTCGGCTGCTCTTTTTTGGGCGCGGCTGTGCCCGCGGCCTAATTTTGTCACGGGGAGGGGGTGGGAAATGTCTCCGCCCATTCCGAGTCCGGCGGACAAAGATCGCCAGCCCCACTCCCCAAGGCTATAGCCCACCCCATGTTTGGGCATTTTTCCGCAGGACGAACTTGGCGCCAAGGGGTTCGGCTGTTGTTTTTTGGGCGTGGGTGTAACCGTGGCATATTTTTGTCACGGGGAGGGGGTGGACAAAGCCTCGTCCCATTCCGAGTCCGGCGGACGAGGTTCGCCAGCCCCACGCCCGAAGGCTATAGCCCACCCCTTTTTTGGGCATTTTTCCGCAGGACGAACTTGGCACCAAGGGTTTTGGCTGCTCTTTTTTGGGCGCGGCTGTGCCCTCGGCCTATTTTTGCCGCGGCGAGCGGGTGGTCAAACTCTCGTCCCATTCTGAGTCCGGCGGACGAAGTTTGCCAGCCCCACGCCCCAAGGCTATAGTCCACCCCTTTTTTGGGCATTTTTCCGCAGGACGAACTTGGCGCCAAGGGGTTCGGCTGTTCTTTTTTGGGCGTGGATGTAACCACGGCATATTTTTGTCACGGGGAGGGGGTGGACAAAGACTCGTCCCATTCTGAGTCCGGCGGACGAAGTGCGCCATCCCCACGCCCGAAGGCTATAGCCCACCCCCTTTTTGGGCATTTTTCCACAGGACGAACTTCGCGCCATGGGGTTCGGCTGTTCTTTTTTGGGCGTGGGTGTAACCGCGGCATATTTTTGTCACGGGGAGGGGGTGGACAAAGACTCGTCCCATTCTGAGTCTGGCGGACGAAGTGCGCCATCCCCACGCCCCAAGGCTATAGCCCACCCCCTTTTTGGGCATTTTTCCACAGGACGAACTTGGCGCCACGGGGTTCGGCAGCTCTTTTTTGGGCGCGGCTGTGCCCGTGGCCTATTTTTGTCGCGGTGAGGGTGTGGACAAAGTCTCGACCCATTCCGAGTCCGGCGGACGAAGTTTGCCAGCCCCACGCCCCAAGGCTATAGCCCACCCCCTTTTTGGCCATTTTGCCGCAGGACGAACTTGGCGCCAAGGGGTTCGGCTGCTCCTTTTTTGGCGCGGCTGTTCCCACGGCCTATTTTTGTCGTGGGGAGGGGGTGGGCAAAGCCTCGGCCCATTCCGAGTCTGGCGGACGAAGTTCGCCAGCCCCACGCCCCAAGCCTATAGCCCACCCCCTTTTTGGGCATTTTTCCGCCGGACGAACTTGGCGCCAAGGGGTTCGGCAGCTCTTTATTGGGCGCGGCTGTGCCCGCGGCCTATTTTTGTCGCGGTGAGGGGGTGGACAAAGCCTCAACCCATTCTGAGTCCGGCGGACGAAGTTCGCCAGCCCCACGCCCCAAGGGTATAGCCCACCCCCGTTTTGGGCATTTTTCCGCAGGACGAACTTGGCGCTAAGGGGTTCAGCTGCTCCTTTTAGGCCGCGGCTGTGCCCTCGGCCTATTTTTGTCACGGGGACGTGGTTGGCAAAGTCTCGGCACATTCCGAGACCGGTGGACGAAGTTCACCCGCCCCACGCCCCAAGGCTATAGCACACCCCTTTTTTGGGCATTTTTCCGCAGGACGAACTTGGCGCCAAGGGGTTCGGCTGCTCTTTTTTGGGCGCGGCTATGCCCGCGGCCTATTTTTGTTGCGGTGAGGGGGTGGGCAAAGCCTCGGCCAATTCTGAGTCCGGTGGACGAAGTTCGCCAGGCCCACGCCCCAAGGCTATAGCCCACCCCCTTTTTCGGCATTTTTCCGAAGGACGAACTTGGCGCCAATGGGTTCGGCTGCTCCTTTTTGGGCGCAGCTGTCCCCGCGGCCTATTTTTGTCGCGGGGAGGGGGTGGGGAAAGTCTTGGCTTATTCCGAGTCCGACGGACGAAGTTCGCCAGCCCCACGCCCCAAGGCTATAGCCGACCCCGTTTTGGGCATTTTTCCGCAGGACGAACTTGGCGCTAAGGGGTTCAGCTGCTCCTTTTCGGCCGCGGCTGTGCCCTCGGCCTATTTTTGTCACGGGGACGGGGTTGGCTAAGTCTCGGCACATTCCGAGACCGGTGGACGAAGTTCGCCCGCCCCACGCCCCAAGGCTACAGCCCAATCCTTTTTTGGGCATTTTTCCGCAGGACGAACTTGGCGCCAAGGGGTTCGGCTGCTCTCTTTTGGGCGCGGCTGTGCCCGCGGCCTATTTTTGTCGCGCTGAGGGGGTGGGCAAAGCCTCAGCCCATTCCGAGTCCGGTGGACGAAGTTCGCCAGCCCCATGCCCCAAGGCTATAGCCCACCCTCTTTTTGGGCATTTTTCCGCAGGATGAACCGGGCGCCAAGGGGTTTGGCTGCTCCTTTTTGGGCGTGGCTGTGCCTGCGTCCTATTTTTGGCGCGGGGAGGGGGTGCGCAAAGTCTCGGCACATTCCGAGTCCGGCGGACGAAGTTCGCCCGCCCCACGCCCCAAGGCTATAGCACACCCCTTTTTTGGCGATTTTTCCGCCGGACGATCTTGGCGCCAAGGGGTTCGACTGCTGTTTTTTGGGTGCGGCTGTGCCCGCGGCCTATTTTTGGCGTGGGGAGGGGGTGGCCAAAGTCTCCGCCCATTCCGAGTCCGGCGGACGAGTTCGCCGGCCCCACGCTCCAAGGCTATAGCCCAACACCTTTTTGCGCATTTTTCCGTAGGACGAACTTGGCGCCAAGGGGCTCGGCTGCTCTTTTCTGGGCGCGGCCATGTCCGAGGCCTATTTTTGTTGCGGTGAGGGGGTGGGAAAAGTCTCGGCCCATTCCGAGTCCGGCGGACGAACTTTGCCGGCCCCACGCCCCAAGGCTATAGCACATCCCTTTTTTGGGCATTTTTCCGCAGGACGACCATGGCGCCAAGGGGTCCGGCTGCTCTTTTTTGGGCGCAGCTGTGCCCGCGGCCTATTTTTTTCGCGGGGAGGGGGTGGGAAAAGTCTTGGCCCATTCCGAGTCCGGCGGACGTAGTTTGCCAGCCCCACGCCCCAAGGCTATAGCCCACCCCTTTTTTTGGCATTTTTCCGCCGGAGGAAATTGGCGCCAAGGACTTCGGCTGCTCTTTTTTGGGCACGGCTGTGCCTGCGGCCTATTCTGGGCGCGGCTGTGCGTGCGGCCTATTTTTGGCGCGGGGAGAGGGTGGTCAAAATCTCGGCCCATTCCGAGGAAGGCAGATGAACTTTGCCGGCCCCACGCTCAAAGGCTATAGCACACCCCTTTTTTGGGCATTTTTCCGCAGGACGAACATGGCGCCAAGGGGTTTGGCAGCTCTTTTTTGGGCGTGGCTGTGCCTGCGGCCTATTTTGTTTCGTGGGGAGGGGGTGGGAAAGTCTCGGCCCATTCCGAGTCCGGCGGACGAAGTTCGTCAGCCCCACGCCCTGAGGCTATTGCCCACCCCTTTTTTGGGCATTTTTCCGCAGGACGAACTTGGCGCCAAGGGGTTCGGCTGCTCTTTTTTGGGTGCGGCTGTGCCCGCGGCCTATTTTTGTCGCAGGGAGGGGGTGGGAAAAGTCTCGGCCCATTCCGAGTCCGGCGGACGAACTTTGCCGGCCCCACGCCCCAAGGCTATAGCCCACCGCCTTTTTGGGCATTTTTCCGCAGGACGAACTTGGCGCTAACGGGTTCGGCTGCTCTTTTTTGGGCACGGCTGTGCCCGCAGCCTATTTTTGTCGCGCGGAGGGGGAGGGTAAAGTCTCGGCACATTCCGAGTCCGGCGGGTGAAGTTCGCCAGCCCCACGCCCCAAGGCTATAGCCCACCCTTTTTTTGGGCATTTTTCCGCGGGACGAACTTGGCGCCAAGGCCTTTGGCTGCTCTTTTTTGGGCGCGGCTGTGCCCGTGGCCTATTTTTGTCGTGGAGCGTGGTGGGGAAAGTATCGGCCCATTCCGCGTCCGGCGGACGAACTTCGGCTGCCCCACGCCCCAAGGCTATAGCACACCCCTTTTTTGGGCATTTTTCCGCAGGACGAACTTGGCGCCAAGGGGTTCGGCTGCTCTTATTTTGGTGCGGATTTGCCCGCGGCCTATTTTTGTCGCGGGGAGGGGGTGGAAAAAGTCTCGGCCCATTCCGAGTCCGGCGGACGAAGTTCGCCAGCCCCACGCCCCAAGGCTATAGCCCACCCCCTATTTGGGCTTTTTTCCGCAGGACGAACTTGGCGCCAAGGGGTTCGGCTGCTCTTTTTTTGGGTGCGGCGGTGCCAGCGGCCTATTTTTGTCGCGGGGAGGGTGTGGCCACACTCTCGGCCCATTCCGAGGAAGGTGGACGAAGTGCGCCAACCCCACGCCCCAAGGCTATAGCCCACCCCCTTTGTGGGCATTTTTCCGCAGGACGAACTTGGTGCCAAGGGGTTCGGCTGCTCTTGTTTGGGCCCGGCTGTGTCCGCGGCCTATTTTTGTCGCGGGGAGGGGGTGGGCAAAGTCTCGACCCATTCCGAGTCCGGAGGACGAAGTTCGCCAGCCCCACGCCCCAAGGCTATAGCCCACCCCCTATTTGGGCATTTTTCCGCAGGACGAACTTGGCGCCAAGGGGTTCGGCTGCTCTTTTTTTGGGTGCGGCGGTGCCAGCGGCCTATTTTTGTCGCGGGGAGGGTGTGGCCACAGTCTCGGCCCATTCCGAGGAAGGTGGACGAAGTGCGGCAACCCCACGCCCCAAGGCTATAGCCCACCCCCTTTGTGGGCATTTTTCCGCAGGACGAACTTGGTGCCAAGGGGTTCGGCTGCTCTTGTTTGGGCCCGGCTGTGTCCGCGGCCTATTTTTGTCGTGGGGAGGGGGTGGGCAAAATCTCGACCCATTCCGAGTCCGGAGGACGAAGTTCGCCAGCCCCACGCCCCAAGGCTATAGCCCACCCCCTATTTGGGCATTTTTCCGCAGGACGAACTTGGCGCCAGGGGGTTCGGCTGCTCTTTTTTTGGGTGCGGCGGTGCCCGCGGCCTATTTTTGTTGTGGGGAGGGGGTGGGCAAAGTCTCGGCGCATTCCAAGTCTGGCGGACGAAGTACGCCAGCCCCACGCCCCAAGGCTATAGCCCACCCTTTTTTTCGGCATTTTTCCGCAGGACGAACTTGGCGCCAAGGGGTTCGGCTGCTATTTTTTGGGCACGGCTGTGCCCGCGGCCTATTTTTGGCGAGGGGAGGGGGTGGGCAAAGTCTCGGCCCGTTCCGAGGAAGGCGGATGAACTTTGCCGGCCCCACGCCCAATGGCAGTAGCACAATCCTTTTTTGGGCATTTTTCCGCAGGACGAACTTGGCGCCAAGGGGTTCGGCTACTCTCTTTTGGGCGCGGCTGTGCCCGCGGCCTATTTTTGTCGCGCTGAGGGGGTGGCCAAAGGCTCAGCCCATTCCGAGTCCGGTGGACGAAGTTCGCCGGCCCCATGCCCCAAGGCTATAGCCCACCTTCTTTTTGGGCATTTTTCCGCAGGATGAACCGGGCGCCAAGGGGTTCGGCTGCTCCTTTTTGGCCGTGGCTGTGCCTTCGTCCTATTTTTGGCGCGGGGAGGGGGTGCGCAAAGTCTCGGCACATTCCGAGTCCGGCGGACGAAGTTCGCCAGCCCCACGCCCCAAGGCTATAGCACACCCCTTTTTTGGCGATTTTTCCGCCGGACGAACTTGGCGCCAAGGGGTTCGACTGCTGTTTCTTGGGTGCGGCTGTGCCCGCGGCCTATTTTTGGCGTGGGGAGGGGGTGGCCAAAGTCTCCGCCCATTCCGAGTCCGGCGGACGAGTTCGCCGGCCCCACGCTCCAAGGCTATAGCCCAACACCTTTTTGCGCATTTTTCCGTAGGACGAACTTGGCGCCAAGGGGCTCGGCTGCTCTTTTTTGGGCGCGGCCATGTCCGCGGCCTATTTTTGGTGCGGTCAGGGGTTGGGAAAAGTCTCGGCCCATTCCGAGTCCGGCGGACGAACTTTGCCGGCCCCACGCCCCAAGGCTATAGCACATCCCTTTTTTGGGCATTTTTCCGCAGGACGACCATGGCGCCAAGGGGTCCGGCTGCTCTTTTTTGATTGCGGTTGTGCCCGCGGCCTATTTTTGGCGCGGGGAGGGGGTGGCCAAAGTCTCGGCCCATTCTGAGGATTGCGGATGAAGTTCGCCAGCCCCACGCCCCAAGGCTATAGCCCACCCCTTTTTTGGGCATTTTTCCGCACGACGAACTTGGCGCCAAGGGGTTCAGCTGCTCTTTTTTGGGCGCAGCTGTGCCCGCGGCCTATTTTTTTCGCGGGGAGGGGGTGGGAAAAGTCTTGGCCCATTCCGAGTCCGGAGGACGTAGTTCGCCAGCCCCACGCCCCAAGGCTATAGCCCACCCCTTTTTTTGGCATTTTTCGGCCGGAGGAAATTGGCGCCAAGGACTTCGGCTGCTCTTTTTTGGGCACGGCTGTGCATGCGGCCTATTTTGGGCACGGCTGTGCGTGCGGCCTATTTTTGGCGCGGGGAGAGGGTGGTCAAAATCTCGGCCCATTCCGAGGAAGGCGGATGAACTTTGCCGGCCCCACGCTCAAAGGCTATAGCACACCCCTTTTTTGGGCATTTTTCCGCAGGACGAACATGGCGCCAAGGGGTTCGGCAGCTCTTTTTTGGGCGTGGCTGTGCCCGCGGCCTATTTTGTTTTGTGGGGAGGGGGTGGGAAAGTCTCGGCCCATTCCGAGTCCGGCGGACGAAGTTCGCCAGCCCCACGCCCCGAGGCTATTGCCCACCCCTTTTTTGGGCATTTTTCCGCAGGACGAACTTGGCGCCAAGGGGTTCGCCTGCTCTTTTTTTGGTGCGGCTGTGCCCGCGGCCTATTTTTGTCGCGGGGAGGGGGTGGGAAAAGTCTCGGCCCATTCCGAGTCCGGCGGACGAACTTTGCCGGCCCCACGCCCCAAGGCTATAGCCCACCGCCTTTTTGGGCATTTTTCCGCAGGACGAACTTGGCGCTAACGGGTTCGGCTGCTCTTTTTTGGGCACGGCTGTGCCCGCGGCCTATTTTTGTCGCGCGGAGGGGGAGGGTAAAGTCTCGGCACATTCCGAGTCCGGCGGGTGAAGTTCGCCAGCCCCACGCCCCAAGGCTATAGCCCACCCCTTTTTTGGGCATTTTTCCGCGGGACGAACTGGGCCCCAAGGGGTTCGGCTGCTCTTTTTTGGGCGCGGCTGTGCCCGCTGCCTATTTTTGTCGCGCGGAGGGGGAGGGTAAAGTCTCGGCACATTCCGAGTCCGGCGGGTGAAGTTCGCCAGCCCCACGCCCCAAGGCTATAGCCCACCGCCTTTTTGGGCATTTTTCCGCAGGACGAACTTGGCGCCAAGGGGTTCGGCTGCTTTCTTTTGGGCGCGGCTGTGCCCGTGGCCTATTTTTGTCATGGGGAGGGGGTGGGCAAAGTCTCAGCCCATTCCGAGGAAGGCGGACAATGTTCGCCCGCCCTACGCCCCAAGGCTATAGCCCACTCCTTTTTTGGGCATTTTTCCGCAGGACGAACTTAGCGCCAAGGGGTTCGGCTGCTCTTTTTTGGGCTCGGCTTTGCCCTCGGCCTATTTTTGTAGCGGGGAGGGGGTGGGAAATTCTGGGCAAATTGCGAGTCCGGCGGACGAACTTCGGGAACTCCACACCCCAAGGCTATAGCCCACCCCCTTTTTTGGGCATTTTTCCGCAGGACGAACTTGGCGCCAAGGGGTTCGGCTGCCCTCTTTTGGGCGCGGCTGTGCCCGCGTCCTATTTTTGTCGCGGGGAGGGGGTGGGAAAAGTCTCCACCTATTCCGAGTCCGGCGGACGAAGTTCGCCAGCCCCACGCCCCAAGGCTATAGCCGACCCTTTTTTTGGGAATTTTTCCGCAGCCGAACTTGGCGCCAAGGGGTTCGGCTGCTCTTTTTTGGGTGCGGCTATGCCCGCAACCTATTTTTGTCACGGGGAGGGGGTGGGCAATGTCTCCGCCCATTCCGAGTCCGGCAGAAGAAGTTCGCCAGCCCCACGCCCCAAGGCTATAGCCCACCCCCTTTTTGGGCATTTTTCCACAGGACGAACTTGGCGCCAAGGGGTTCGGCTGCTCTTTCTTGGGCGTGGCTGTGCCCGCGGCCTATGTTTGTCACAGGGAGGGGGTGGACAAAGCCTCGGCCCATTCCGAGTCTGGCGGACGAAGTGCGCCATCCCCACGCCCCAAGGCTATAGCCCACCCCCTTTTTGGGCATTTTTCCGTTGGGCGAACATGGCGCCAAAGGGTTCGGCTGCTCTTTTTTGGACACGGCTATGCCCGCGGCCTATTTTTGTCTCGGGGAGGGGGTGGTCAGAGTCTCCGCCCATTCCGAGTCCGGCGGACGAAGTTCGCCCGCCCCACGCCCCAAGGCTATAGCCCACCCCCTTTTTGGGCATTTTTCCGCTGCACGAACTTGGCGCCAAGGGGTTCGGCTGCTCTCTTTTGGGCGCGGCTGTGCCCGCGGCCTATTTTTGTCGCGCTGAGGGTGTGGGCAAAGGCTCAGCCCATTCCGAGTCCTGTGGACGAAGTTCGCCAGCCCCACGCCCCAAGGCTATAGCCCACCCTCTTTTTGGGCATTTTTCCGCAGGATGAACCCGTCGCCAAGGGGTTCGGCTGCTCCTTTTTGGGCGTGGCTGTGCCTGCGTCCTATTTTTGTCGCGGGGATTGGGTGTGCAAAGTCTCGGCACATTCCGAGTCCGGCGGACGAAGTTCGCCCGCCCCACGCCCCAAGGCTATAGCACACCCCTTTTTTGGGCATTTTCCCGCCGGACGAACTTGGCGCCAAGGGGTTCGACTGCTGTTTTTTGGGTGCGGCTGTGCCCGCCGCTTGTTTTTTGAGCGGGGCTGGGGTGGGAAAAGCCTCGGCCCATTCCGAGTCCGGCGGATGAAGTTCGCCCGCCCCACGCCCCAAGGCTATAGCCCACCCCTTTTTTGGGCATTTTTCCGCAGCACGAACTTGGCGCCAAGGGGTTCAGCTGCTCTTTTTTGCGCGCGGCTGTGCCCTCGGCCTATTTTTGTCATGGGGAGGGGGTGATCAAAGTCTCGGCCCACTCCGAGTCCGACGGACGAAGTTCGCCGGCCCCATGCCCCAAGGCTATAGCCCATCCCCTTTTTGGGCATTTTTCCTCAGGACGAACTTGGCGCCAAGAGGTTCGGCTGATCTTTTTTGGGCGTGGCTGTGCCCGCGGCCTATTGTTGTCGCGGTGAGGGGGTGGGCAAAGCCTCAGCCCATTCTGAGCCCGGGGGACGAAGTTTGCCCGCCCCACGCCCCAAGGCTATAGCCCACCCCCTTTTTGGGCATTTTCCCGCAATACGAACGTGGCGCCAAGGGGTTCGGCTACTCTTCTTTGGGTGCGGCTAGGCCCGCGGCCTATTTTTTTCTCGGGGAGGGGGTGGGACAGGTCTCGGCCCATTCCGAGTCCGGCAGACGAAGTTCGCCCGCCCCACACCCCAAGGCTATAGCCCACCCCTTTTTTGGGCATTTTTCCTCAGGACGAACTTGGCGCCAAGGGGTTCGGCTGCTCTTTTTTGGGTGCGGCTGTGCCCGCGGCCTATTTTTGTCGCGGGGAGGGGGTGGGGAAAGTCTTGGCTTATTCCGAGTCCAACGGACGAAGTTCGCCAGCCCCACGCCCCAAGGCTATAGCCCAGACCTTTTTGGGCATTTTTCCGCAGGACGAACTTGGAGCCAAGGGGTTCGGCTGCTCTTTTTTGGGCGCAGCTGTGCCCGCGGCCTATTTTTCTCGCGGGGAGGGGGTGGCCAATGTCTCAGCCCATTCCGAGGAAGGCGGACGAAGTGCGCCGGCTCCACGCCCAAAGGCTATAGCACACCCCTTTTTTGGGCATTTTTCCGCAGGACGAACTTGGCGCCAAGGGGTTCGTCTACTCTTTTTGTCGCGGGGAGGGGGGGCAAAGTCTCGGCCCTTTCCGAGTTCGGCGGACGAAGTTCGCCAGCCCCAAGCCCCAAGGCTATAGCCCACCCCCTTTTTGGGCATTTTTCTGCAGGGGTTCGGCTGCTCTTTTTTGGGCGCGGCTGTGCCCGCGGCCTATTTTTGTCGCGGGGAGGGGGTGGACAAAGTCTCGGCACATTCCGACTCCGGCGGACGAAGTTCGCCAGCCCCACGTCCCAAGGCTATAGCCCACCCCTTTTTTGGACATTTTTCCGCAGGAAGAACGTGGCGCGTAGTGGTTCGGCTGCTCATTTTTGGGCACGGCTGTGCCCGCGGCCTGTTTTTGTCGCAGTGAGGGGGTGGGCGAAGCCTCGGCCCATTCCGAGTCCGGCGGACGAAGTGCGCCAGCCGCACGCCCCAAGGCTATAGCCCACCCCCTTTTTGGGCATTTTTCCGCAGGACGAACTTGGCGCCAAAGCGTTCGGCTGCTCCTTTTTGGGTGCGGCTGTGCCCGCGGCCTATTTTTGTCGTGGGGAGGGGGTGGGCAAAGTCTCGGCAAATTCCGAGTCCGGCGGTCGAAGTTCGCCAGCCGCACGCCGCAAGGCTATAGCACACGCCTTTTATGGGCATTTTTCCGCAGGTCGAACTTGGCGCCAAGGGTTTCGGCTGCTCTTTTTTGGGCGCGGCTGTGCCGGCGGCCTACTGTTGTCACGGGGTGGGGGTGGGCAAAGTCTCGGCCCATTCCGAGTCCGGCGGACGAAGTTCGCAAGCCCCACGCCCCAAGCCTATAGCCCACCCCTTTTTTGGGCATTTTTCCGCACGACGAACTTGGCGCCAAGGGGTTCGGCTGCTCTCTTTTGGGCGCGGCTGTGCCCGCGGCCTATTTTTGTCGCGCTGAGGGGGTGGGCAAAGGCTCAGCCCAGTCCGAGTCCGGTGGACGAAGTTCGCCAGCCCCACGCCCCAAGGCTATAGCCCACCCTCTTTTTGGGCATTTTTCCGCAGGATGAACCCGTCGCCAAGGGGTTCGGCTGCTCCTTTTTGGGCGTGGCTGTGCCTGCGTCCTATTTTTGTCGCGGGGATTGGGTGCGCAAAGTCTCGGCACATTCCGAGTCCGGCGGACGAAGTTCGCCCGCCCCACGCCCCAAGGCTATAGCACACCCCTTTTTTGGGCATTTTCCCGCCGGACGAACTTGGCGCCAAGGGGTTCGACTGCTGTTTTTTGGGTGCGGCTGTGCCCGCCGCTTGTTTTTTGAGCGGGGCTGGGGTGGGAAAAGCCTCGGCCCATTCCGAGTCCGGCGGATGAAGTTCGTCCGCCCCACGCCCCAAGGCTATAGCACACCCCTTTTTTGGGAATTTGTCCGCAGGACGAACTTGGCGCCATGGGGTTCGGCTGCTCTTTTTTGGGCGCGGCTGTGCCCGCGGCCCATTTTTGTCTCGGGGAGGGGGTGGGAAAAGTCTCGGCCCATTCCGAGTCCGGCGGACGAAGTTCGCCCGCCCCACGCCCCAAGGCTATAGCCCAACCCTTTTTTCGGCATTTTTGCGCAGGACGAACTTGGCGCCAAGGGGTTCGGCTGCTCTTTTTTGGGCGCAGCTGTGCCCGCGGCCTATTTTCGTTGTGGAGAGGGGGTGGGCAAAGTCTCGGCCCATTCCGAGTCCGCCGGACGAAGTTCGCCTGCCCCACACCCCAAGGCTATAGCCCACCCCCTTTTTGGGCATTTATCCGCAGGACGAACTTGGCACCAAGGGGTTCGGCTGCTCTTTTTTTGGTGCGGCTGTGCCCACGGCCTATTTTAGTCGCGGGGAGGGGGTGGGCAAAGTCTCCGCACATTCCGAGCCCGGCGGACGAACTCCGGCAGCCCCACGCCCCAAGGCTATAGCCCACTCCCTTTTTGGGCATTCTTCCGCAGGACGAACTTGGCGCCAAGGGGTTTGGATGCTCTTTTTTGGGTGCGGCTGCGCCCGCGGCCTATTTTTGTCGCAGGGAGGGGGTGGACAAAGTCTCGGCCCATTCCGAGTCCGGCGGACGAAGTGCGCCAGCCCCACGCCCCAAGGCTATGGCCCACCCCTTTTTTCGGCATTTTTCTGCAGGACGAACTTGGCGCCAAGGGGTTCGGCTGCTCTTTTTTGGGCGCGGCTGTGCCCGCGGCCTATTTTGTCACGGGGAGGGGGTCGGCAAAGTCTTGGCCCATTCCGAGTGCGGCGGACGAAGTTCGCCAGCCCCAGGCATCAAGGCTGTAGGCCACCCCTTTTTTCGGCATTTTTCCGCAGGACGAACTTGGCGCCAAGGGGTTCGGCTGCTCTTTTTTGGGCGCGGCTGTGCCCACGTCCTATTTTTGTCGCGGGGAGGGGGTGGGCAAAGCCTCGGCATATTCTGAGTCCGGCGGACGAACTTTGCCGGCCCCACGCCCCAAGGCTATAGCCCACCCCCTTTTTGGGCATTTTTCAGTGGGACGAACATGTTGCCAAGGGGTTCGGCTGCTCTTTTTTGGGCGCGGGGAGGGGGTGGGCAAAGTCTCGGCCCATTCCGGGGAAGGCGTACGAAGTTCGCATGCCCCACGCCGAAAGGCTATAGCCCACCCCTTTTTGGGCATTTTTCCGCAGGACGAACTTGGCGCCAAGGGCTTCGGCTGCTCTTTTTTGGGCGAGGCTGTGCACACGGTCTATTTTTGGTGCGGGGAGGGGGTTGCCAAAGTCTCGGCCCATTCCGAGGAAGGAGGACGAAGTGCGCCGGCCCCACGCCCAAAGGCTATAGCACACCCCTTTTTCGGGCATTTTTCCGCAGGACGAACTTGGCGCCACGGGGTTCTGCTGCATTTTTTTGGACGCGGCTGAGCCCGCGGCCTATTTTTGTCGCGGGGAGGGGGTGGGCAAAGTCTCGGCCCGTTCCGAGTCCGGTGGACGAAGTTCGCCAGCCCCACGCCCCAAGGCTATAGCCCACCCATTTTTTGGGCATTTTTCCGCAGGACGAACTTTGCGCCAAGGGGTTTGGCTGCTCTTTTTTGGGTGCGGCTGAGCCCGCGGCCTATTTTGTCGCAGGGAGGGGGTGGGCAAAGTCTCGGCCCATTCCGAGTCCGGCGGACGAAGTTCGCCAGCGCGACGCCCCAAGGCTATAGCACACCCCTTTTTTGGGCATTTTTCCGCAGGACGAACTTGGCGCCATGGGGTTCGGCTGCTCTTTTTTGGGCGCGGCTGTGCCCGCGACCTATTTTTGTCGCGGGGAGGGGGTGTTCAAAGGCTCGGCCCATTTCGAGTCCGGCGGACGAAGTTCGCCAGCCCCACGCCCCAAGCCTATAGACCACCCCCTTTTTGGGCATTTTTCTGCAGGACGAACTTGGCGCCAAGGGGTTCAGCTGCTATTTTTTGGGCGCGGCTGTGCCCGCTGTCTATTTTTGTCGCGGGGAGGGGGTGGGAAAAGTCTAGGCCATTTCGAGTCCGGCGGACGAAGTTCACCCGCCCCACGCCCCAGGGCTATAGCCAACCTCCTTTTTGGCCATTTTTCAGCAGGACGAACCTGGCGCCAAGGGGTTCGGCTACTCTTTTTGGGCGCGGCTGTGCCCGCGGCCTATTTTGTCACGGGGAGGGGGTGGCCAAAGTCTCGGCCCATTCCGACGGAGGCGGACGAAGTTCGCCGGCTCCACCCCCCAAGGCTATAGCCCACCCCCTTTTTGGACATTTTTCTGCAGGTCGAATTTGGCACCAAGGGGTTCGGCTGCTCTTTTTTTGGTGCGGCTGTGCCCACGGCCTATTTTAGTCGCGGGGAGGGGGGTGGGCAAAGTCTCCGCACATTCCGAGCCCGGCGGACGAACTCCGGCAGCCCCACGCCCCAAGGCTATAGCCCACTCCCTTTTTGGGCATTCTTCCGCAGGACGAACTTGGCGCCAAGGGGTTTGGATGCTCTTTTTTGGGTGCGGCTGCGCCCGCGGCCTATTTTTGTCGGAGGGAGGGGGTGGGCAAAGTCTCGGCCCATTCCGAGTCCGGCGGACGAAGTGCGCCAGCCCCACGCCCCAAGGCTATGGCCCACCCCTTTTTTCGGCATTTTTCTGCAGGACGAACTTGGCGCCAAGGGGTTCGGCTGCTCTTTTTTGGGCGCGGCTGTACCCGCGGCCTATTTTGTCACGGGGAGGGGGTCGGCAAAGTCTCGGCCCATTCCGAATCCGGCGGACGAAGTTCGCCATCCCCACGCCCCAAGGGTATAGCCCACCTACTTTTTGGGCATTTTTCCGCAGGACGAACTTGGCGCCAAGGGGTTCGGCAGCTCTTTTTTGGGTGCGGCTTTGTCCGCGGCCTATTTTTGCCGCGGGGAGGGGGTGAGAAAAGTCTCGGCCCATTCCGAGTCCTACGGACGAAGTTTGCCCGCCCCACGCCCCAAGGCTATAGCCCACCTCCTTTTTGGGCATTTTTCCGCAGGACGAACTTGGCGCCGAGGGGTTCGGCTGCTCTTTTTGGGCGCGGCTGTGCCCGCAGTCTATTTATGTTGCGGGGAGGGGGTGGGAAATGTCTCGGCCCATTCCGAGTCCGGCGGACGAAGTCCGCCCGCCCCACGCCCCAAGGCTCAGCCCACCCCTTTTTTGGGCATTTTTCCGCAGGACGAACTTGGCGCCAAGGGGTTCGGCTGCTCTTTTTTGGGCGGGGCTGTGCCCGCGGCCTATTTTTGTCACGGGGAGGGGATGGGCGAAGTCTCGGCCCATTCCGAGGAAGGCGGACGAAGTTCGCCAGCCCCACGTCCCAAGGCTATAGCCCGCCCCATTTTTGGGCATTTTTCCGCAGGAAGAACTTGGCGCCAAGGGGTTCGGCTGCTCTTTTTCGGGCACGGCTGCGCCCGCGGCCTGTTTTTGTCGCGGGGAGGGGTTGGCCACAGTCTCGGCCCTTTGAGATGAAGGCGGACGAAGTGCGCCGGCCCCACGCCCAAAGGCTGTAGCACACGCCTTTTCTGTGCATTTTTCCGCAGGTCGAACTAGGCGCCAAGGGGTTCGGCTGCTCTTTTTTGGGCGCAGCTGTGCCCGCGGCCTATTTTTGTCATGGGGTGGGGGTGGGAAAAGACTCGGCCCATTCTGAGTCTGGCGGACGTAGTTCGCCCGCCCCACGCCCCAAGGCTATAGCCCACCCCATTTTTTGGGCATTTTTCCGCAAGACGAACTAGGCGCCAAGGGGTTCGGCTTCTCTTTTTTGGGCGCGGCTGTGCCCGCGGCCTATTTTTGTCACGAGGAGGGGGTGGCCAAAGTCTCGGCCCATTCCAAGTAAGGCAGACGAAGTGCGCCGGCCGTACGCCCAAAGGCTATAGCACATCCCTTTTGGGCATTTTTTTGCAGGACGAACTAGGCGCCAAGGGGTTCGGCTTCTCTTTTTTGGGCGCGGCTGTACCCGCGGCATATTTTTGTCGCGGGGAGGGGGTGGGCAAATTCTTGGCCCATTCCGAGTCCGGCGGACGAAGTTCGCCAGCCCCACGCCTCAAGGCTATAGCACACCCCTTTTTTGGTCATTTTTCCACAGGACGAACTTGGCGCCAAGGGGTTCGGCTGCTCTTTTTTGGGCGCGGCTGTGCCCGCGGCCTATTTTTGTCGCAGGGAGGGGGTGGGAAAAGTCTCGGCCCATTCCGAGTTCGGCGGATGAAGTTCGCCAGCCCCACGCACCAAGGCTATAGCCCACCCCCGTTTTGGGCATTTTTCCGCAGGACGAACTTGGCGCCTAGGGGTTCGGCTGCTCTTTTTTGGGCGCTGCTATGCCCGCGGCCTATTTTGGGTGCGGGGAGCGGGTGGACAAAGTCTCCACCCATTCCGAGGATGGCAGATGAACTTTGCAGTCCCCACGCCCCAAGGCTATAGCCCACCCCATTTTTGGGCATTTTTCCGCAGGACGAACTTGGCGCCAAGGGCTTCGGCTGCTCTTTTTTGGGCGCGGTTTTGCCCGTGGCCTATTTTTGTCGTGGGGAGGGGGTAGCCAAAGTCTCCGCCCATTCCGAGGAAGGCGGACGAAGTTCACCAGCCCCACGCCCCAAGGCTATAGCCCACCCCTTTTTTGGGCATTTTTCCGCTGGACGAACTTGGCGCCAAGGGGTTCGGCCGCTCTTTTTTGGGCGCGGCTGTGCCCGCGGCCTATTTTTGTCGCGGGGAGGGGGTGGCCAAAGTCTCGGCCCATTCCTAGGAAGGCGGACCAAGTTCGCCGGCCCCACGCCCAAAGGCAATAGCACACCCCTTTTTTGGGCATTTTTCCGCAGGACGAACTTGGCGCCAAGGGGTTCGGCCGCTCGTTTTTTGGCGCGGCTGTGCCCGCGGCCTATTTTTGTCACGGGGAGGGGGTGGCCAAAGTCTCGGCCCATTCCGAGCCCGGCGGACGAAGTTCGCCAGCCCCACGCCCCAAGGCCATAGCACACCCCTTTTTTGGTGATTTTTCCCCAGGACGAACTTGGAGCCAAGGGGTTCGGCTGCTCATTTTTGGGCGCGGCTGTGCCCGCGGCCTATTTTTGCCATGGGGAGGGGGTGGGCAAAGTCTCGGCCCATTCCGAGGAAGGGGGATGAACTATTCCGGCCCCACGCCCATAGGCTATAGCACGCCCATTTTTTGGGCATTTTTCCGCAGGACAAAATTGGCGCCAAGGGGTTTGACTGCTCTTTTTTGGGCGAGGCTATGCCCGCGGCCTATTTTTGTCGCGGGGAGGGGGTGGCCAAAGTCTCGGCCCATTCCAAGGAAGGCGGATGAACTTTGCCGGCCGCACGCCCAAAGGCTATAGCACACCCCTTTTTTGGGCCTTTTGCCGCTGGACGAACTTGGCGCCAAGGGTTTCGGCAGCTCTTTTTTGGGCGCGGCTGTGCCCGCGGCCTATTTTTGTCGTGGGGAGGGGGTGGCCAAACTCTCTGCCCATTCTGATTAAGGCGGACGAAGTGCGCCGGCCCCACGCCCAAAGGCTATAGCACACCCCTTTTTTGGGCATTTTTCCGCAGGACGAACTTGGCGCCAAGGGGTTCGGCCGCTCTTTTTTGGGCTCGGCTGCGCCCACGGCCTATTTTGTCGCGGGGAGGGGGAGGCCAAAGTCTAGGCCAATTCCGAGTCCGGCGGACGAAGTTCGCCAGCCCCACGCCCCAAGGCTATAGCCCACCCCCTTTTTGGGCATCTTTCCGCTGGACGAACTTGGCGCCAAGGGGTTCGGCTGCTCTTTTGTGGACGCGGCTGTGCCCGGGGCCTATTTTTCTTGCGGGGAGGGGGTGGGCAAAGTCTCGCCCCATTCCAAGTCCGGCGGACGAAGTTCGCCCGCCCCACGCCCCAAGGCTACAGCCCACCCCATTTTTGGGCATTTTTCCGCAGGACGAACTTGGCGCCAAGGTGATCGGCTGCTCTTTCTTGGGCGCGGCTGTGCCCGCGGCCTATTTTTGTCACGGGGAGGGGGTGGCCAAAGTCTCGGTCCATTCTGTGGAAGGCGGACGAAGTTCGCCGGCCCCACGCCCAAAGGCTATAGCACACCCCTTTTTTGGGCATTTTTCCGCAGGACGAACTTGGCGCCAAGGGGTTAGGCTGCTCTTTTTTGGGCGCGGCTGTGCCCGCCGCCTATTTTTGGTGCGGGGAGGGGGTGGACAAAGTCTCGGCCCATTCCGAGGAAGGCGGATGAACTTTGCCAACCCACGCCCAAAGGCTATAGCACACCCCTTTTTTGGGCCTTTTGCCGCAGGACGAACTTGGCGCCAAGGGGTTAGGCTGCTCTTTTTTGGGCGCGGCTGTGCCCGCGGCCTATTTTTGTCGCAGGGAGGGGCTGGGCAAAGTCTCGGCCCATTCCGAGTCCGGCGGACGAAGTGCGCCGGCCCCACGCCCAAAGGCCATAGCACACCCCTTTTTTGGGCATTTTTCCGCAGGACGAACTTGGCGCCAAGGGGTTCGCCTGCTCTTTTTTGGGCGCGACTGTGGCTGCGGCCTATTTTTGGCGCGGGGAGGGGGTGGGCAAAGTCTCGGCCCATTCCCAGGAAGGCGGATGAACTTTGCTGGCCCCACACCCAAAGGCTATAGCACACCCCTTTTTTGGGCATTTTTCCGCAGGACGAACATGGCGCCAAGGGGTTCGGCAGCTCTTTTTTGGGTGCGGCCGTGCCTGCCGTCTATTTTTGGCACGGGGAGAGGGTGGGCAAAGTCTCGGCCCATTCCGAGGAAGGCGGATGAACTTTGCCGGCCCCACGCCCAAAGGCTATAGCACACCCCTTTTTTGGGCATTTTTCCGCAGGACGAACTTGGAGCCAAGGGGTTAGGCTGCTCTTTTTTGGGCGCGGCTGTGCCCGCCGCCTATTTTTGGTGCGGGGAGCGGGTGGGCAAAGTCTCGGCCCATTCCGAGGAAGTCGGATGAACTTTGCCGCCCCACGCCCAAAGGCTATAGCACACCCCTTTTTTGGGCATTTTTCCGCAGGATGAACTTAGCGCCAAGGGGTTCAGCTGCTCTTTTTTGGGCGCGGCTGTGCCCGCGGTCTATTATGGTCACGGGGAGAGGGTGGGAAAAGTCTCGGCCCATTCCGAGGAAGGCGGATGAACTTTGCCGGCCCAACGCCCAAAGGCTATAGCACACCCCTTTTTTGGGCATTTTTCCGCAGGACGAACTCGGCGCCAGGGGGTTCGGCTGCACTTTTTTGTGCACGGCTGTGCCTGCGGCCTATTTTTGTCGCAGGGAGGGGGTGGGCACTGTCTCGGCCCATTCCGAGGAAGGCGGACGAAGTTTGCTAGCCCGACGCCCCAAGGGTATAGCCCACCCATTTTTTGGGCATTTTTCCGTAGGACGAGCTTGGCGCCAAGGGGGTCGGCTGCTCTTTTTTGGGCGTGGCTGTGCCCGCGGCTTATTTTTGTCACGGGGAGGCGGTGGGAAAAGTCTCGGCCCATTCCGAGTCCGGCGGACGAAGTTCGCCCGCCCCACTCCCCAAGGCTATAGCACACCCGTTTTTTGGGCATTTTAGCCGCAGGACGAATTTGGCACCAAGGGGTTCGGCTGCTCTTTTTTGGTCGCGGCTGTGCCCGCGGCCTATTTTTGTCGTGGGGAGGGGGTGGGCAAAGTCTCGGCCCATTCCGAGTCCGGCGGACGAAGTACGCCAGCCCCACGCCCCAAGGCTATAGCCCACCCCCTTTTTGGGCATTTTTCCGCTGGACAAACTTGGCGCCAAGGGGTTCGGCTGCTCTTTTTTGGGCGCGGCTGTGCCCGCGGCCTATTTTTGTCACGGGGAGGGGGTGGGCAAAGTCTCGGCCCATTCCGAGTCCGGCGGACGAACTTCGCCAGCCCCACGCCCCAGGGCTACAGCCCACCCCTTTTTTGGGCATTTGTCCGCAGGGCGAACCTGGCGCCAAGGGGTTCGGCTGCTCTTTTTTGGGCGAGGCTGTGCCGGCGGCCTATTTTTCTCGCGGGGAGGGGGTGGGAAAAGTCTCGGCCCATTCCGAGTCCGGCGGACGAACTTCGGCAGCCCCACGGCCTACTGCTGTAGCACACCCCTTTTTTGGGCACTTTTCCGCAGGACGAACTTGGCGCCAAGGGGTTCGGCTGCTCTTTTTTGGGCGCGGCTGTGCCCGCGGCCTATCTTTGTCGCGGGGAGAGGGTGGGCAAAGTCTCGGCACATTCTGAGTCCGGCGGACGAAGTTTGCCAGCCCCACGCCCCAAGGCTATAGCCCACCCCCTTTCTGGGCATTTTTCCGCTGGGCGAACTTGGCGCCAAGGGGTTCGGCTGCTCTTTTTTGGGCGCGGCCTATTTTTGTCGTGGGGAGGGGGTGGGCAAAGCCTCGGCCCATTCCGAGTCCGGCGGACGAACTTCGCCCGCCCCATGCCCCAAGGCTACAGCCCACCCCTTTTTTGGGCATTTGTCCGCAGGGCGAACTTGGCGCCAAGGGGTTCGGCTGCTCTTTTTTGGGCGTGGCTGTGCCCGCGACCTATTTCTGTCGCGGGGAGGGAGTGGGAAAAGTCTCGGCCCATTCCGAGTCCGGCGGACGAACTTCGGCAGCCCCACGGCCTACTCCTGTAGCACACCCCTTTTTTGGGCACTTTTCCGCAGGACGAACTTGGCGCCAAGGGGTTCGGCTGCTCTTTTTTGGGCGCGGCTGTGCCCGCGGCCTATCTTTGTCGCGGGGAGAGGGTGGGTAATGTCTCGGCCCATTCCAAGTCCGGCGGATGAAGTTTGCCAGCCCCACGCCCCGAGGATATAGCCCACCCCCTTTTTGGGTATTTTTCCGCAGGACGAACTTGGTGCAATGGGGTTCGGCGGCTCTTTATTGGGCGAGGCTGTGCCCGTGGCCTATTTGTGCCATGGGGAGGGGGTGGCAAGAGTCTCAGCCCATTCCGAGGAAGGCGGACGAAGTGCGCCGGCCCCACGCCCAAAGCCTATAGCACGCCCCTTTTTTGGGCATTTTTCCGCCGGACGAACTTGGCGCCAAGGGGTTCGGCTGCTCTTTTTTGGGCGCGGTTGTGCCCGCGGCCTATTTTTGTCACGGGGAGGGGGTGGACAAAGTCTCGGCCCATTCCGAGTCCGGCGGACGAACTTCGGCAGCCCCACGCCCCAAGGCTATAGCATACCCCTTTTTTGGGCATTTTTCCGCAGGATGAACTTGGCGCCATGGGGGTCGACAGCTCTTTTTTGGGCGCGCTGTGCCCGCGGCCTATTTTTGGTGCGGGGAAGGGGTGGGCAAAGTCTCGGCCCGTTCCGAGTCCGGCGGACGAAGTTCGCCCGCACCACGCCCCAAGGCTATAGCCCACCCCTTTTTTGGGCATTTTTCCGCAGGACGAACTTGGCGCCAAGGGGTTCGGCTGCTCTTTTTTGGGCGCGGCTGTGCCCGCGGCCTATCTTTGTCACGGGGAGAGGGTGGGTAATGTCTCGGCCCATTCCAAGTCCGGCGGATGAAGTTTGCCAGCCCCACGCCCCGAGGATATAGCCCACCCCCTTTTTGGGCATTTTTCCGCAGGACGAACTTGGTGCAATGGGGTTCGGCGGCTCTTTATTGGGCGAGGCTGTGCCCGTGGCCTATTTGTGCCGTGGGGAGGGGGTGGCAAGAGTCTCAGCCCATTCCGAGGAAGGAGGACGAAGTGCGCCGGCCCCACGCCCAAAGCCTATAGCACGCCCCTTTTTTGGGCATTTTTCCGCAGGACGAACTTGGCGCCAAGGGGTTCGGCTGCTCTTTTTTGGGCGCGGCTGTGCCCGCGGCCTATTTTTGTCACGGGGAGGGGGTGGACAAAGTCTCGGCCCATTCCGAGTCCGGCGGACGAACTTCGGCAGCCCCACGCCCCAAGGCTATAGCATACCCCTTTTTTGGGCATTTTTCCGCAGGATGAACTTGGCGCCATGGGAGTCGACAGCTCTTTTTTGGGCGCGCTGTGCCCGCGGCCTATTTTTGGTGCGGGGAAGGGGTGGGCAAAGTCTCAGCCCGTTCCGAGTCCGGCGGACGAAGTTCGCCCGCACCACGCCCCAAGGCTATAGCCCACCCCTTTTTTGGGCATTTTTCCGCAGGACGAACTTGGCGCCAAGGGGTTCGGCTGCTCTTTTTTGGGGGCGGCTGTGCCCGCGGCCTATTTTTGTCACGGGGAGGGGGTGGGCAGAATCTCGGCCCATTCCGAGGAAGGCGGAGGAAGTTCGCCAGCCCCACGCCCCGAGGATATAGCCCACCCCTTTTTTGGGCATTTTTCCGCAGGACGAACTTGGTGCAATGGGGTTCGGCGGCTCTTTATTGGGCGCGGCTGTGGCCGCGGCCTATTTTTGTCGCGGGGAGGGGGTGGGAAAAGTCTCGGCCCATTCCGAGTCCAGCGGACGAATTTCGGCAGCCCCAAGCCCCAAAGCTATAGTACACCCCTTTTTTGGGCTTTTTTCCACAGGACGAACTTGGCGCCAAGGGGTTCGACTGCTCTTTTTTGGGCGAGGCTGTGCCCGTGGCCTATTTGTGCCATGGGGAGGGGGTGGCAAGAGTCTCAGCCCATTCCGAGGAAGGCGGACGAAGTGCGCCGGCCCCACGCCCAAAGCCTATAGCACGCTCCTTTTTTGGGCATTTTTCCGCAGGACGAACTTGGCGCCAAGGGGTTCGGCTGCTCTTTTTTGGACGTGGCTGTGCCCTCGGCCTATTTTTGGTGCGGGGAAGGGGTGGACAAAGTCTCGGCCCATTCCGAGTCCGGCGGACGAAGTTCGCCAGCCCCACGCTCCAAGGCTATAGCCCACCCCTTTTTTGGGCATTTTTCCGCAGGACGAACATGGCGCCAAGGGGTTCGACTGCTCTTTTTTGGCCGCGGCTGTGCACGCGGCCTATTTTTGGCGCGGGGAGGGGTGGTCAAGGTCTCGGCCCATTCCGAGTCCGGCGGACGAACTCCGGCAGCCCCACGCCCCAAGGCTATAGCACACCTCTTTTTTAGGCTTTTTTCCGCAGCACGAACTTGGCGCCAAGGGGTTCGGTTGCTCTTTTTTGGGCGAGGCTGTGCCCGGGGCCTATTTCTGTCGTGGGGAGGGGGTGGCCAAAGTCTCAGCCCATTCCGAGGAAGGCGGACGAAGTGCGCCGGCCCCATGCCCGAAGGCTATAGCACGCCCCTTTTTTGGGCATTTTTCCGCAGGACGAACTTGGTGCAATGGGGTTCGGCTGCTCTTTATTGGGCGCGGCTGTGGCCGTGGCCTATTTTTGTCGCGGGGAGGGGGTGGGAAAAGTCTCGGCCCATTCCGAGTCCAGCGGACGAATTTCGGCAGCCCCAAGCCCCAAGCCTATAGTATACCCCTTTTTTGGGCTTTTTTCCACAGGACGAACTTGGCGCCAAGGGGTTCGACTGCTCTTTTTTGGGCGAGGCTGTGCCCGCGGCCTATTTCTGCCGTGGGGAGGGGGTGGCCAGAGTCTCAGCCCATTCCGAGGAAGGCGGACGAAGTGCGCCGGCCCCACGCCCAAAGCCTATAGCACGCCCCTTTTTTGGGCATTTTTCCGCAGGACGAACTTGGCGCCAAGGGGTTTGACTGCTCTTTTTTGGGCGAGGCTGTGCCCGCGGCCTATTTCTGCCGTGGGGAGGGGGTGGCCAGAGTCTCAGCCCATTCCGAGGAAGGCGGACGAAGTGCGCCGGCCCCACGCCCAAAGCCTATAGCACGCCCCTTTTTTGGGAATTTTTCCGCAGGACGAACTTGGCGCCAAGGGGTTCGGCTGCTCTTTTTTGGGCGTGGCTGTGCCCGCGGCCTATTTTTGGTGCGGGGAAGGAGTGGGCAAAGTCTCGGCCCATTCCGAGTCCAGCGGACGAATTTCGGCAGCCCCAAGCCCCAAGCCTATAGTACACCCCTTTTTTGGGCTTTTTTCCACAGGACGAACTTGGCGCCAAGGGGTTCGACAGCTCTTTTTTGGGCGAGGCTGTGCCCACGGCATATTTCTGCCGTGGGGAGGGGGTGGCCAGAGTCTCAGCCCATTCCGAGGAAGGCGGACGAAGTGCGCCGGCCCCACGCCCAAAGCCTATAGCACGCCCCTTTTTTGGGCATTTTTCCGCAGGACGAACTTGGCGCCAAGGGGTTCGGCTGCTCTTTTTTGGGCGTGGTTGTGCCCGCGGCCTATTTTTGGTGCGGGGAAGGGGTGGGCAAAGTCTCGGCCCATTCCGAGTCCGGCGGACGAAGTTTGCGACCCCCACGCCCCAAGGCTATAGCCCACCCCTTTTTTGGGCATTTTTCCGCAGGACGAACTTGGCGCCATGGGGTTCGGCTGCTCTTTTTTGGGCGCGGCTGTGCCCGGGCCCTATTTCTGTCATGGGGAGGGGTGGCCAAAGTCTCAGCCCATTCCGAGGAAGGCGGACGAAGTGCGCCGGCCCAACGCCCGAAGGCTATAGCACACCCCTTTTTTGGGCATTTTTCCGCAGGACGAACTTGGCGCCAAGTGGTTCGGCTGCTCTTTTTTGGGCGCGCCTGTGCCCACGGCCTATTTTTGTCGCGGCGAGGGGGTGGGCAAAGTCTCGGCCCATTCCGAGTCCAGCGGACGAAGTTCGCCAGCCCCACGCCCAAAGGCTATAGCACACCCCTTTTTTGGGCATTTTTCCGCAGGACGACCTTGGCGCCAAGGGATTCGGCTGCTCTTTTTTGGGCGCGGCTGTGCCCGTGGACTAGTTATTTCGTGGGGAGGGGGTGGGAAAAGTCTCGGCCCATTCCGAGTCCAGCTGACGAACTTCGGCAGCCCCACTCCCCAAGTCTATAGCCCACCCTTTTTTGGGCATTTTTCCGCAGGACGAACTTGGCGCCAAGGGGTTCGGCTGCTCTTTTATGGGGGCGGCTGTGCCCGCGGCCTATTTTTGTCACGGGGAGGGGGTGGGCAGAATCTCGGCCCATTCCGAGGAAGGCGGAGGAACTTTGCCGGCCCCACGGCCAAAGGCTATAGCACACCCCTTTTTTGGGCATTTTTCCGCAGGACGAACTTGGCGCCAAGGGGTTCGGCTGCTCTTTTTTGGGCGCGGCTGTGCCCGCGGCCTATCTTTGTCGCGGGGAGAGGGTGGGTAATGTCTCGGCCCATTCCAAGTCCGGCGGATGAAGTTCGCCAGCCCCACGCCCCGAGGATATAGCCCACCCCTTTTTTGGGCATTTTTCCGCAGGACGAACTTGGTGCAATGGGGTTCGGCGGCTCTTTATTGGGCGCGGCTGTGGCCGCGGCCTATTTTTGTCGCGGGGAGGGGGTGGGAAACGTCTCGGCCCATTCCGAGTCCAGCGGACGAATTTCGGCAGCCCCAAGCCCCAAGGCTATAGTACACCCCTTTTTTGGGCTTTTTTCCACAGGACGAACTTGGCGCCAAGGGGTTCGACTGCTCTTTTTTGGGCGAGGCTGTGCCCGTGGCCTATTTGTGCCGTGGGGAGGGGGTGGCAAGAGTCTCAGCCCATTCCGAGGAAGGCGGACGAAGTGCGCCGGCCCCACGCCCAAAGCCTATAGCCCGCCCCTTTTTTTGGCATTTTTCCGCAGGACGAACTTGGCGCCAAGGGGTTCGGCTGCTCTTTTTTGGGCGTGGCTGTGCCCTCGGCCTATTTTTGGTGCGGGGAAGGGGTGGACAAAGTCTCGGCCCATTCCGAGTCCGGCGGACGAAGTTCGCCAGCCCCACGCTCCAAGGCTATAGCTCACCCCTTTTTTGGGCATTTTTCCGCAGGACGAACTTGGCGCCAAGGGGTTCGACTGCTCTTTTTTGGCCGCGGCTGTGCCCGCGGCCTATTTATGGCATGGGGAGGGGTGGTCAAGGTCTCGGCCCATTCCGAGTCCGGCGGACGAACTCCGGCAGCCCCACGCCCCAAGGCTATAGCACACCTCTTTTTTAGGCTTTTTTCCGCAGGACGAACTTGGCGCCAAAGGGTTCGGTTGCTCTTTTTTGGGCGACGCTGTGCCCGGGGCCTATTCTGTCGTGGGGAGGGGGTGGCCAAAGTCTCAGCCCATTCCGAGGAAGGCAGACGAAGTGCGCCGGCCCCATGCCCGAAGGCTATAACACGCCCTTTTTTGGGCATTTTTCCGCAGGACGAACTTGGTGCAATGGGGTTCGGCTGCTCTTTATTGGGTGCGGCTGTGGCCGCGGCCTATTTTTGTCGCGGGGAGGGGGTGGGAAAAGTCTCGGCCCATTCCGAGTCCAGCGGACGAATTTCGGCAGCCCCAAGCCCCAAGCCTATAGTACAGCCCTTTTTTGGGCTTTTTGCCACAGGACGAACTTGGCGCCAAGGGGTTCGACTGCTCTTTTTTGGGCGAGGCTGTGCCCGCGGCCTATTTCTGCCGTGGGGAGGGGGTGGCCAGAGTCTCAGCCCATTCCAAGGAAGGCGGACGAAGTGCGCCGGCCCCACGCCCAAAGCCTATAGCACGCCCCTTTTTTGGGCATTTTTCCGCAGGACGAACTTGGCGCCAAGGGGTTCGGCTGCTCTTTTTTGGGCGTGGCTGTGCCCGCGGCCTATTTTTGGTGCGGGGAAGGGGTGGGCAAAGTCTCGGCCCATTCCGAGTCCGGCGGACGAAGTTCGCCAGCCCCACGCTCCAAGGCTATAGCCCACCCCTTTTTTGGGCATTTTTCCGCAGGACGAACTTGGCGCCATGGGGTTCCGCTGCTCTTTTTTGGGCGCGGCTGTGCCCGGGGCCTATTTCTGTCATGGGGAGGGGTGGCCAAAGTCTCAGCCCATTCCGAGGAAGGCGGACGAAGTGCGCCGGCCCAACGCCCGAAGGCTATAGCAAGCCCCTTTTTTGGGCATTTTTCCGCAAGACGAACTTGGCGCCAAGGGGTTCGACTGCTCTTTTTTGGCCGCGGCTGTGCCCGCGGCCTATTTTTGGCGCGGGGAGGGGTGGTCAAGGTCTCGGCCCATTCCGAGTCCGGCGGACGAACTCCGGCAGCCCCACACCCCAAGGCTATAGCACACCTCTTTTTTAGGCTTTTTTCCGCAGGACGAACTTGGCGCCAAGGGGTTCGGTTGCTCTTTTTTGGGCGAGGATGTGCCCGGGGCCTATTTCTGTCGTGGGGAGGGGGTGGCCAAAGTCTCAGCCCATTCCGAGGAAGGCGGACGAAGTGCGCCGGCCCCATACCCGAAGGCTATAGCACGCCCCTTTTTTGGGCATTTTTCCGCAGGACGAACTTGGTGCAATGGGGTTCGACTGCTCTTTATTGGGCGCGGCTGTGGCCGCGGCCTATTTTTGTCGCGGGGAGGGGGTGGGAAAAGTCTCGGCCCATTCCGAGTCCAGCGGACGAATTTCGGCAGCCCCAAGCCCCAAGCCTATAGTACAGCCCTTTTTTGGGCTTTTTGCCACAGGACGAACTTGGCGCCAAGGGGTTCGACTGCTCTTTTTTGGGCGAGGCTGTGCCCGCGGCCTATTTCTGCCGTGGGGAGGGGGTGGCCAGAGTCTCAGCCCATTCCAAGGAAGGCGGACGAAGTGCGCCGGCCCCACGCCCAAAGCCTATAGCACGCCCCTTTTTTGGGCATTTTTCCGCAGGACGAACTTGGCGCCATGGGGTTCGGCTGCTCTTTTTTGGGCGCGGCTGTGCCCGGGCCCTATTTCTGTCATGGGGAGGGGTGGCCAAAGTCTCAGCCCATTCCGAGGAAGGCGGACGAAGTGCGCCGGCCCAACGCCCGAAGGCTATAGCACACCCCTTTTTTGGGCATTTTTCCGCAGGACGAACTTGGCGCCAAGTGGTTCGGCTGCTCTTTTTTGGGCGCGCCTGTGCCCACGGCCTATTTTTGTCGCGGCGAGGGGGTGGGCAATGTCTCGGCCCATTCCGAGTCCAGCGGACGAAGTTCGCCAGCCCCACGCCCAAAGGCTATAGCACACCCCTTTTTTGGGCATTTTTCCGCAGGACGACCTTGGCGCCAAGGGATTCGGCTGCTCTTTTTTGGGCGCGGCTGTGCCCGTGGACTATTTGTTTCGTGGGGAGGGGGTGGGAAAAGTCTCGGCCCATTCCGAGTCCAGCTGACGAACTTCGGCAGCCCCACTCCCCAAGTCTATAGCCCACCCTTTTTTGGGCATTTTTCCGCAGGACGAACTTGGCGCCAAGGGGTTCGGCTGCTCTTTTATGGGGGCGGCTGTGCCCGCGGCCTATTTTTGTCACGGGGAGGGGGTGGGCAGCATCTCGGCCCATTCCGAGGAAGGCGGAGGAACTTTGCCGGCCCCACGCCCAAAGGCTATAGCACACCCCTTTTTTGGGCATTTTTCCGCAGGACGAACTTGGCGCCAAGGGGTTCGGCTGCTCTTTTTTGGGCGCGGCTGTGCCCGCGGCCTATCTTTGTCGTGGGGAGAGGGTGGGTAATGTCTCGGCCCATTCCAAGTCCGGCGGATGAAGTTCGCCAGCCCCACGCCCCGAGGATATAGCCCACCCCTTTTTTGGGCATTTTTCCGCAGGACGAACTTGGTGCAATGGGGTTCGGCGGCTCTTTATTGGGCGCGGCTGTGGCCGCGGCCTATTTTTGTCGCGGGGAGGGGGTGGGAAAAGTCTCGGCCCATTCCGAGTCCAGCGGACGAATTTCGGCAGCCCCAAGCCCCAAGGCTATAGTACACCCCTTTTTTGGGCTTTTTTCCACAGGACGAACTTGGCGCCAAGGGGTTCGACTGCTCTTTTTTGGGCGAGGCTGTGCCCGTGGCCTATTTGTGCCGTGGGGAGGGGGTGGCAAGAGTCTCAGCCCATTCCGAGGAAGGCGAACGAAGTGCGCCGGCCCCACGCCCAAAGCCTATAGCCCGCCCCTTTTTTTGGCATTTTTCCGCAGGACGAACTTGGCGCCAAGGGGTTCGGCTGCTCTTTTTTGGGCGTGGCTGTGCCCTCGGCCTATTTTTGGTGCGGGGAAGGGGTGGACAAAGTCTCGGCCCATTCCGAGTCCGGCGGGCGAAGTTCGCCAGCGCCACGCTCCAAGGCTATAGATCACCCCTTTTTTGGGCATTTTTCCGCAGGACGAACTTGGCGCCAAGGGGTTCGACTGCTCTTTTTTGGCCGCGGCTGTGCCCGCGGCCTATTTTTGGCATGGGGAGGGGTGGTCAAGGTCTCGGCCCATTCCGAGTCCGGCGGACGAACTCCGGCAGCCCCACGCCCCAAGGCTATAGCACACCTCTTTTTTGGGCTTTTTTCCGCAGGACGAACTTGGCGCCAAAGGGTTCGGTTGCTCTTTTTTGGGCGAGGCTGTGCCCGGGACCTATTCTGTCGTGGGGAGGGGGTGGCCAAAGTCTCAGCCCATTCCGAGGAAGGCAGACGACGTGCGCCGGCCCCATGCCCGAAGGCTATAACACGCCCTTTTTTGGGCATTTTTCCGCAGGACGAACTTGGTGCAATGGGGTTCGGCTGCTCTTTATTGGGTGCGGCTGTGGCCGCGGCCTATTTTTGTCGCGGGGAGGGGGTGGGAAAAGTCTCGGCCCATTCCGAGTCCAGCGGACGAATTTCGGCAGCCCCAAGCCCCAAGCCTATAGTACAGCCCTTTTTTGGGCTTTTTGCCACAGGACGAACTTGGCGCCAAGGGGTTCGACTGCTCTTTTTTGGGCGAGGCTGTGCTCGCGGCCTATTTCTGCCGTGGGGAGGGGGTGGCCAGAGTCTCAGCCCATTCCAAGGAAGGCGGACGAAGTGCGCCGGCCCCACGCCCAAAGCCTATAGCACGCCCCTTTTTTGGGCATTTTTCCGCAGGACGAACTTGGCGCCAAGGGGTTCGGCTGCTCTTTTTTGGGCGTGGCTGTGCCCGCGGCCTATTTTTGGTGCGGGGAAGGGGTGGGCAAAGTCTCGGCCCATTCCGAGTCCGGCGGACGAAGTTCGCCAGCCCCACGCTCCAAGGCTATAGCCCACCCCTTTTTTGGGCATTTTTCCGCAGGACGAACTTGGCGCCATGGGGTTCCGCTGCTCTTTTTTGGGCGCGGCTGTGCCCGGGGCCTATTTCTGTCATGGGGAGGGGTGGCCAAAGTCTCAGCCCATTCCGAGGAAGGCGGACGAAGTGCGCCGGCCCAACGCCCGAAGGCTATAGCAAGCCCCTTTTTTGGGCATTTTTCCGCAAGACGAACTTGGCGCCAAGGGGTTCGACTGCTCTTTTTTGGCCGCGGCTGTGCCCGCGGCCTATTTTTGGCGCGGGGAGGGGTGGTCAAGGTCTCGGCCCATTCCGAGTCCGGCGGACGAACTCCGGCAGCCCCACACCCCAAGGCTATAGCACACCTCTTTTTTAGGCTTTTTTCCGCAGGACGAACTTGGCGCCAAGGGGTTCGGTTGCTCTTTTTTGGGCGAGGATGTGCCCGGGCCCTATTTCTGTCGTGGGGAGGGGGTGGCCAAAGTCTCAGCCCATTCCGAGGAAGGCGGACGAAGTGCGCCGGCCCCATACCCGAAGGCTATAGCACGCCCCTTTTTTGGGCATTTTTCCGCAGGACGAACTTGGTGCAATGGGGTTCGACTGCTCTTTATTGGGCGCGGCTGTGGCCGCGGCCTATTTTTGTCGCGGGGAGGGGGTGGGAAAAGTCTCGGCCCATTCCGAGTCCAGCGGACGAATTTCGGCAGCCCCAAGCCCCAAGCCTATAGTACACCCCTTTTTTGGGCTTTTTTCCACAGGACGAACTTGGCGCCAAGGGGTTCGACTGCTCTTTTTTGGGCGAGGCTGTGCCCGCGGCCTATTTCTGCCGTGGGGAGGGGGTGGCCAGAGTCTCAGCCCATTCCGAGGAAGGCGGACGAAGTGCGCCTGCCCCACGCCCAAGGCCTATAGCACGCCCCTTTTTTGGGCATTTTTCCGCAGGACGAACTTGGCGCCAAGGGGTTCGGCTGCTCTTTTTTGGGCGTGGCTGTGCCCGCGGCCTATTTTTGGTGCGGGGAAGGGGTGGGCAAAGTCTCGGCCCATTCCGAGTCCGGCGGACGAAGTTCGCCAGCCCCACGCTCCAAGGCTATAGCCCACCCCTTTTTTGGGCATTTTTCCGCAGGACGAACTTGGCGCCATGGGGTGCGGCTGCTCTTTTTTGGGCGCGGCTGTGCCCGGGGCCTATTTCTGTCATGGGGAGGGGTGGCCAAAGTCTCAGCCCATTCCGAGGAAGGCGGACGAAGTGCGCCGGCCCAACGCCCGAAGGCTATAGCAAGCCCCTTTTTTGGGCATTTTTCCGCAGGACGAACTTGGCGCGAAGGGGTTCGACTGCTCTTTTTTGGGCGCGGCTGTGCCCGCGGCCTATTTTTGGCGCGGGGAGGGGTGGTAAAGGTCTCGGCCCATTCCGAGTCCGGCGGACGAACTCCGGCAGCCCCACGCCCCAAGGCTATAGCACACCTCTTTTTTAGGCTTTTTTCCGCAGGACGAACTTGGCGCCAAGGGGTTCGGCTGCTCTTTTTTGGGCGAGGCTGTGCCCGGGTCCTATTTCTGTCGTGGGGAGGGGGTGGCCAAAGTCTCAGCCCATTCCGAGGAAGGCGGACGAAGTGCGCCGGCCCCATGCCCGAAGGCTATAGCACGCCCCTTTTTTGGGCATTTTTCCGTAGGACGAACTTGGCGCCAAGGGGTTCGGCTGCTCTTTTTTGGGCGCAGCTGTGCCCGCGGCCTATTTTTGTCGCGGGGAGGGGGTGGGAAAAGTCTCGGCCGATTCCGAGTCCAGCGGACGAACTTCGGCAGCCCCACGCCCCAAGGCTATAGTACACCCCTTTTTTGTGCATTTTTCCGCAGGACGAACTTGGCGCCAAGGGGTTCGGCTGCTCTTTTTTGGGCGCGGCTGTGCCCGCGGCCTATTTTTGTCGCGGGGAGGGGGTGGGCAGAGTCTCGGCCCATTCCGAGGATGGCGGAGGAACTTTGCCGGCCCCACGCCTAAAGGCTATAGCACACCCCTTTTTTGGGCATTTTTCCGCAGGACGAACTTGGCGCCAAGGGGTTCGGCTGCTCTTTTTTGGGTGCGGCTGTGCCCGCGGCCTATCTTTGTCACGGGGAGAGGGTGGGTAATGTATCGGCCCATTCCGAGTCCGGCGGATGAACTTCGCCAGCCCCACGCCCCAAGGATATAGCCCACCCCTTTTTTGGGCATTTTTCCGCAGGACGAACTTGGTGCAATGGGGTTCGGCTGCTCTTTTTTTGGTGCGGCTGTGCCCGCGGCCAATTTTTGGTGGGGGGAGGGTGTTGGCAAAGTCCCGGCCGATTCCGAGGAAGGTGGAGGAACTTTGCCGGCCCCACGCCCAAAGGTTATAGCACACCCCTTTTTTGGGCATTTTTCCGCAAGGCAAACTTGCCGCCAAGGGGTTCGGCTGCTCTTTTTTGGGCGCGGCTGCGGCCGCGGCCTATTTTTGTTGTGGGGAGGGAGTGGGCAAAGTCTCGGCCCATTCCGAGTCCGGAGGACGAAGTTCGCCAGCCCCACGCCCCAAAGCTATTGCCCACCGCTTTTTTGGGCATTTATCCGCAGGACGAACACGGCGCCAAGGGGTTCGGCTGCTCTTTTTTGGACGCGGCTGTGCCCACAGCCTATTTTTGTCGCAGGGAGGGGGTGGTCAATGTCTAGGCCCTTTCCGAGGAAGGCGGACGAAGTTCGCCGGCCCCACGCCCAAAGGCTATAGCACACCCCTTTTTTGGGCATTTTTTCCGCAGGACGAACTTGGCGCCGAGGGGTTCGGCTGCTCTTTTTTGGGCGAGGCTGCGCCCGCGGCCTATTTTTGTCGTGGGGAGGGGGTGGCCAAAGTCTCGGCCAATTCCGAGGTAGGCAAACGAAGTTCGCCGGCCCCACGCCCAAAGGCTACAGAACACCCCTTTTTTGGGCATTTTTCCGCAGGACGAACTTGGTGCCAAGGGGTTCGGCTGCTCTTTTTTGGGCGCGGCTGTGCCCGCCGCCTATTTTTGTCATGGGGAGGGGATGGGCAAATTCTTCGCCCATTCCGAGTCCGGCGGATGAAGTTCGCCAGCCCCACGCCCAAAGGCTATAGCACACCCCTTTTTTGGGCATTTTGCCGCAGGACGAACTGGGCGCCAAGGGCTTCGGCTGCTCTTTTTGGGACGCGGCTGTGCCCGCGGCCTATTTTTGTCGCGGGGAGGGGGTGGTCAATGTCTAGGCCCATTCCGAGGAAGGCGGACGAAGTTCGCCGGCCCCACGCCCAAAGGCTATAGCACACCCCTTTTTTGGGCATTTTTTCCGCAGGACGAACTTGGCGCCGAGGGGTTCGGCTGCTCTTTTTTGGGCGAGGCTGCGCCCGCGGCCTATTTTTGTCGCGGGGAGGGGGTGGTCAATGTCTAGGCCCATTCCGACTCCTGCGGACGAAGTTCGCCAGCCCCACGCCCCAAGGCTATAGCCCACCCCTTTTTTGGGCATTTTTCCGCAGGACGAACTTGCCGCCAAGGGGTTCGGCTGTGCCCGCGGCCTATTTTTGTCGTGGGGAGGGGGTGGCCAAACTCTCGGCCCATTCCGAGTCCGGCGGACGAAGTTCGCCCGCACCACGCCCCAAGGCTATAGCACACCCCTTTTTTGGTCATTTTTCCCCAGGGCGAACTTGACGCCAAGGGGTTCGGCTGCTCTTTTTTCGTCGCGGCTGTGCCCGCGGACTATTTTCGTCGCAGGGAGGGGGGGAAAGTCTCGGCCCATTCCAAGTCCGGCGGACGAAATTTGCCAGCCCCACGTCCCAAGGCTTTAGCCAACCCCACTTTTGGGCATTTTTCCTCAGGACGAACTTGGCGCCAAGGGTTTCGGCTGCTCTTCTTTAGGCGCGGCTGTGCCCGCGGCCTATTTTTGTCACGGGGAGGGGGTGGACGAAGTCTCGGCCCATTCCGAGTCCGGCGGACGAAGTTCGCCAGCCCCACGCCCCAAGGCTATACCACACCCCTTTTTTGGGCATTTTTCCGCAGGACGAACTTGGCGCCAAGGGGTTTGGCTGCTCTTTTTTGGGCGCGGCTGGGCCCGCAGCCTAGTTTTGGCGCGGGGAGGGGGTGGCCAAAGTCTAGCTCCAATCCGAGGAAGGCGGATGAACTTTTCCGGCCCCACGCCAAAAGGCTATAGCACACCCCTTTTTTGGGCATTTTGCCGCAGGACGAACTTGGCGCCAAGGGCTTCGGCTCCACTTTTTTGGGCGCGGCTGTGCCCGCGGCCTATTTTTGTCGCGGGGAGGGGGTGGCCAATGTATTGGCCCATTCCGAGGAAGGTGGTTGAAGTTCGCCGGCCCCACGCCCAAAGGCTATAGCACACCCCTTTTTTGGGCATTTTTCCGCAGGACGAACTTGGCGCCTAGGGGTTCGGCTGCTCTCTTTTGGGCGCGGCTGTGCCCGCTGCCTATTTTTGCCATGGTGTGGGGTGGGAAATGCGCCAGCCCCACGCCCAAAGGCTATAGCACACCCCTTTTTTCGCCATTTTTCCGCAGGACGAACTTGGCGCCAAGGGGTTCGGCTGCTCTTTTTTGGGCGCGGCTCTGCCCGTGACCTATTTTTGGCACGGGGAGGGGGTGGGCAAAGTCTCGTCCCATTCCGAGGAAGGGGGATGAACTTTGCCGGCCCTGGGCCCAAAGGCTATAACACACCCATTTTTTGGGCATTTTGCCGCAGGACGAACTTGGCGCCAAGGGGTTCGGCTGCTCTTTCTAGGGCGCGACTGTGTCCGCGGCCTATTTTTGTCGTGGGGAGGGGGTGGCCAAAGTCTCGGCCCATTCCGAGGAAGGCGGACGAAGTTCGCCGGCCCCACGCCCAAAGGCTATAGCACACCACTTTTTTGGGCATTTTGACGCAGGACGAACTTGGCGCCAAGGGGTTCGGCGGCACTTTTTTGGGCGCGGCTGTGTCCGCGGCCTATTTTTGTCGCGGGGAGGGGATGGGCAAATTCTCCGCCCATTCCGAGTCCGGCGGATGAAGTTCGCCAGCCCCACGCCCAAATGCTATAGCACACCCCTTTTTTGGGCATTTTGCCGCAGTACGAACTGGGCGCCAAGGGCTTCGGCTGCTCTTTTTTGGGCGCGGCTGTGCCCGCGGCCTATTTTTGTCGCGGGGAGGGGGTGGTCAATGTCTAGGCCCATTCCGAGGAAGGCGGACGAAGTTCGCGGCCCCACGCCCAAAGGCTATAGCACACCCCTGTTTTGGGCATTTTTTCCGCAGGACGAACTTGGCGCCGAGGGGTTCGGCTGCTCTTTTTTGGGCGTGGCTGTGCCCGCAGCGTATTTTTGTCCCGGGGAGGGGGTGGCCAAAGTCTAGGCCCATTCCGAGTCCGGCGGACGAAGTTCGCCCGCACCACGCCCCAAGGCTATAGCACACCCCTTTTTTGGTCATTTTTCCCCAGGGCGAACTTGACGCCAAGGGGTTCGGCTGCTCTTTTTTCGGCGCGGCTGTGCCCGCGGACTATTTTCGTCGCAGGGAGGGGGGGAAAGTCTCGGCCCATTCCGAGTCCGGCGGACGAAATTCGCCAGCCCCACGCCCCAAGGCTTTAGCCAACCCCCCTTTTGGGCATTTTTCCGCAGGACGAACTTGGCGCCAAGGGTTTCGGCTGCTCTTTTTTGGGCGCGGCCGTGCCCGCCGCCTATTTTTGCCACGGGGTGAGGTGCGAAAAGTTTCGGCCCATTCCGAGTGCGGCGGACGAAGTTCGCCCACCCCACGCCCCAAGGCTATAGCCCACCCCTTTTTTAAGCATTTTTCAGCAAGACGAACTTGGCGCCAAGGGGTTCGGCTGCTCTTTTTTGGGCGCGGCTGTGCCCGCGGCCTATTTTTGTCATGGGGAGGGGGTGGCCAAAGTCTCGGCCCATTCCGAGGAAGGCGGACGAAGTGCGCCGGCCCCACGCCCAAAGGCTATAGCGCACCCCTTTTTTGGGAATTTTTCCGCGGGACGAACTTGGCGCCAAGGTGTTCAGCTGCTCTTTTTTGGGCGCGGCTGTGCCCGCGACCTATTTTTGTCACGGGGAGGGGGGGGGGCAAAGTCTCGGCCCATTCCGAGGAAGGGGGATGAACTTTGCCGGCCCCACGCCCAAAGGCTATAGAAAACCCATTTTTTGGGCATTTTGCCGCAGGACGAACTTGGCGCCGAGGGGTTCGGCTGCTCTTTTTTGGGCGCGGCTGTGCCCGCGGCCTATTTTTGTCGCGGGGAGGGGTGGCCAAAGTCTCAGCCCAAGGCAAACGGAGTTCGCCGTCCCCACGCCAAAAGGCTATAGCACACCCCTTTTTTGGGCATTTTGCCGCAAGACGAACTTGGCACCAAGGGGTTCGGCTGCTCTTTTTTGGGCGCTGCTGTGCCCGCGGCCTATTTTTGTCGCGGGGAGGGGGTGGGAAAAGTCTTGGTCCATTCCGAGTCCGGCGGACGATGTTCGCCAGCCCCACGCCCCAAGGCTATAGCCCACCCTCATTTTGGGCATTTTTCCGCAGGATGAACTTGGCGCGCGGAGGGGGTGGCCAAGTCTCGGCCCATTCCGAGGAAAGCGGATGAACTTTGCCGGGCCCACGCCAAAAGGCTATAGCACACCCCTTTTTTGGGCATTTTGCCGCAGGACGAACTTGGCGCCAAGGGGTTCGGCTGCTCTTTTTTGGGCGCGGCTGTGCCCGCGGCCTATTTTTGTCGCGGGGAGGGGGTGGCCAATGTCTCGGCCCATTCCGAGGAAGGCGGACGAAGTTCGCCAGCCCCACGCCCAAAGGCTATAGCACACCACTTTTTTGGGCATTTTGCCGCAGGACGAACTTGGCGCCAAGGGGTTTGGCGGCACTTTTTTGGGCGCGGCTGTGTCCGCGGCCTATTTTTGTCGCGGGGAGGGGTGGCCAAAGTCTCGGCCCAAGGCAAACGAAGTTCGCCGTCCCAACGCCCAAACGCTATAGCACACCCCTTTTTTGGGCATTTTGCCGCAAGACGAACTTGGCGCCAAGGGGTTCGGCTGCTGTAATTTGGGCACTGCTGTGCCCGCGGCCTATTTTTGTCGTGGGGAGGGGGTGGGAAAAGTCTTGGTCCATTCCGAGTCCGGCGGATGAAGTGCGCCGGCCCCATGCCCCAAGGCTATAGCCCACCCCTTTTTGGGCATTTTTCTGCAGGACGAACTTGGCGCCAAGGGGTTCGGCTGCTCTTTTTTTGGCACGGCTGTGTCCGCGGCCTATTTTTGTCGCGGGGAGGGGGGTGGCCAATATCTCGGCCCATTCCGAGGAAGGCGGACGAAGTTCGCCGGCCCCACGCCCAAAGGCTATAGCACACCGCATTTTTGGGCATTTTTCCGCAGGACGAACTTGGCGCCGTGGGGTGCGGCTGCTCTTTTTTTGGCGCGGCTGTGCCCGCGGCCTATTTTTGGCGCGGGGAGGGGTGGGCAAAGTCTCGGCCCATTCCGAGGAAGGCGGATGAACTTTGCGGGCCCCACGCCCAAAGGCTATAGCCCACCCCTTTTTTGGGCATTTTTCCGCAAGACGAACTTGGCGCCAAGGGGTTCGGCTGCTCTTTTTTGGGCGCTGCTGTGCCCGCGGCCTATTTTTGTCACGGGGAGGGGCTGGGAAAAGTCTCAGTCCATTCCGAGTCCGGCGGACGAAGTGCGCCGGCCCCTCGCCCCAAGGCTATAGGCCACCCCCTTTTTGGGCATTTTTCTGCAGGACGAACTAGGCGCAAAGGGGTTCGGCTGCTCTTTTTTGGACGCGGCTGTGCCCGCGGCCTATTTTTGGCGCGGGGAGGGGGTGGGCATAGTCTCGGCCTATTCTGAGGAAGTGGGATGAACTTTTCCGGCCCCACGCCCCAAGGCTATAGCCCACCCCTTTTTTGGGCATTTTTTTGCAGGACGAACTTGACGCCAAGGCGTTCGGCTGCTATTTTTTTGGCGCGGCTGTGCCCGCGGCCTGTTTTTGTCACGGGGAGGGGGTGGGAAATGTCTCGGTCCATTCCGAGTCCGGCGGACGAAGTGCGCCGGCCCCACGCCCCAAGGCTATAGCCCACCCCCTTTTTGGGCATTTTTCTGCAGGACGAACTAGGGGCAAAGGGATTCGGCTTCTATTTTTCGGACGCGGCTGTGCCCGCAGCCTATTTCTGGCACGGGGAGGGGGTGGACAAAGTCTCGGCCCATTCGGAGGAAGGGGGACGAACTTTTCCGGCCCCACGCCCAAAGGCTATAGCACACCCATTTTTTGGGCATTTTTCCACAGGACGAACTTGGCGCCAAGGGGTTCGGCTGCTCTTTTTTGGGCGAGGCTGTGCCCGCGGCCTATTTTTATCGCGGGGAGGGGGTGGGCAAAGTCTCGGCCCATTCCGAGTCCGGCAGACGAAGTTCGCCAGCACCACGCCCCAAGGCTATAGCCCACCCCTTTTTTGGGCATTTTTCAGCAGGACGAACTTGACGCCCAGGCGTTCGGCTGCTATTTTTTGGGCGCGGCTGTGCCGCGGCCTATTTTTGTCACGGGGAGGGGGTGGGCAAAGTCTCGGCCCATTCTGAGTCCGGCGGACGAAGTTCGCCCGCCCCACGCCCCAAGGCTATAGCCCACCCCTTTTTTGGGCATTTTTCCGCATGACGAACTTGGCGCCAAGAGGTTCGGCTGCTCTTTTTTGGGCGCGGCTGTGCCCGCGGCCTATTTTTGTCGCAGGGAGGGGGTGGGAAAAGTCTCAGCCCATTCCTAGTCCGGCGGACGAAGTTCGCCAGCCCCACGCCCCAAGGCTATAGCCCACCCCATTTTTGGGCATTTTTCTGCAGGACGAACTTGACGCCAAGGCGTTCGGCTGCTATTTTTTGGGCGCGGCTGTGCCCGCAGCCTATTTTTGTCACGGGGAGGGGCTGGTAAAAGTCTCGGTCCATTCCGAGTCCGGCGGACGAAGTGCGCCGGCCCCACGGCCCAGGGCTATAGCCCACCCCCTTTTTGGGCATTTTTCTACAGGACGAACTAGGCGCAAAGGGGTTCGGCTTCTATTTTTTGGACGCGGCTGTGCCCGCGGCCTATTTTTGTCACGGGGAGGGGGTGGGCAAAGTCTCGGCCCATTCGGAGGGAGGGGGATGAACTTTGCCGGCCCCACGCCCAGAGGCTATAGCACACCCATTTTTTGGGCTTTTTGCCGCAGGACGAACTTGGCGCCAAGCGGTTCGGCTGCTCTTTTTTGGGCGAGGCTGTGCCAACGGCCTATTTTTATCGCGGGGAGGGGGTGGGCAAAGTCTCGGCCCATTCCGAGTCCGGCAGACGAAGTTCGCCAGCACCACGCCCCAAGGCTATAGCCCACCCCTTTTTTGGCATTTTTCTGCAGGACGAACTTGACGCCAAGGCGTTCGGCTGCTATTTTTTGGGCGCGGCTGTGCCGCGACCTATTTTTGTCACGGCGAGGGGGTGGGCAAAGTCTCGGCCCATTCGGAGGGAGGGGGATGAACTTTGCCGGCCCCACGCCCAAAGGCTATAGCACACCCATTTTTTGCGCATTTTGCCGCAGGACGAACTTGGCTCCAAGGGGTTCGGCTGCTCTTTTTTGAGCGAGGCTATGCCCGCGGCCTATTTTTGTCACGGGGAGGGGGTCGCCAATGTCTCGGCCCATTCTGAGTCCGGCGGACGAAGTTCGCCCGCCCCACGCCCCAAGGCTATAGCCCACCCCTTTTTTGGGCATTTTTCCGCATGACGAACTTGGCGCCAAGAGGTTCGGCTGCTCTTTTTTCGGCGCGGCTGTGCCCGCGGCACATTTTTGTCGTAGGGAGGGGGTGGGAAAAGTCTCAGCCCATTCCGAGTCCGGCGGACGAAGTTCGCCAGCCCCACGCCCCAAGGCTATAGCCCACCCCCCTTTTGGGCATTTTTCCGCAGGACGAACTTGGTGCCAAGGGGTTCGGCTGCTCTTTTTTGGGCGAGGCTGTGCCCGCGGCCTATTTTTATCGCGGGGAGGGGGTGGGCAAAGTCTCAGCCCATTCTGAGTCCGGCGGACGAAGTGCGCCGGCCCCTCGCCCCAAGGCTATAGGCCACCCCCTTTTTGGGCATTTTTCTGCAGGACGAACTAGGCGCAAAGGGGTTCGGCTGCTCTTTTTTGGACGCGGCTGTGCCCGCGGCCTATTTTTGTCGCAAGGAGGGGGTGGGAAAAGTCTCGGCCCATTCCGAGTCCGGCGGACGAAGTTCGCCAGCCCCACGCCCCAAGGCTATAGCCAACCCCCCTTTCGGGCATTTTTCCGTAGGACGAACTTGGCGCCAAGGGGTTCGGCTGATCTTTTTTGGGCGCGGCTATGCCGCGGCCTATTTTTGGTGCGGGGAGAGGGTGGGCAAAGTCTCGACCCATTCCGAGGAAGGCGGATGAACTTTGCCGTCCCCACGCCCAAAGGCTATAGCACACCCCTTTTTTGGGCATTTTGCCGCAGGATGAACTTGGCGCCAAGGGGTTCGGCTGATCTTTTTTGGCCGCGGCTATGCCCGCGGCCTATTTTTGTCACAGGGAGGGCCTGAGAAAAGTCTCGGTCCATTCCGAGTCCGGCGGACGAAGTGCGCCGGCCCCTCGCCCCAAGGCTATAGGCCACCCCCTTTTTGGGCATTTTTCTGCAGGACGAACGAGGCGCAAAGGGGTTCGGCTGCTCTTTTTTGGGCGCGGCTGTGCCCGCGGCCTATTTTTGGTGCGGGGAGAGGGTGGGCAAAGTCTCGACCCATTCCGAGGAAGGCGGATGAACTTTGCCGTCCCCACGCCCCAAGGCTATAGCCCACCCCCCTTTTGGGCATTTTTCCGCAGGACGAACTTGGCGCCAAGGGGTTCGGCTGCTCTTTTTTGGGCGAGGCTGTGCCCGCGGCCTATTTTTATTGCGGGGAAGGGGTGGGCAAAGTCTCGGTCCTTTCCGAGTCCGGCGGACGAAGTTCGCCAGCCACACGCCCCAAGGCTATAGCCCACCCCTTTTTTGGGCATTTTTCCGCAGGAGAACTTGGCGCCAAGGGGTTCGGCAGCACTTTTTTGGGCGCGGCTGTGCCAGCAGCCTATTTTTGGCGCGCGGAGGGGGTGGTCAAAGTCTCGGCCCATTCCGAGTCTGGCAGACGATCTTTGCCGGCCCCACGCCCAAAAGGCTATAGCACACCCCTTTTTTGGGCATTTTTCTGCAGGACAAACCGGGCGCCAATGGGTTCGGCTGCTCTTTTTTTCGCGCGGTTGTGCCCGCGGCCTATTTTTGGTGCAGGGAGGGGTGGTCAAAGTCTCGGCCCATTCCGAGTCTGGCGGACGAACTTTGCCAGCCCCACGCCCAAAGGCTATAGCCCACCCCTTTTTTGGGCATTTTTCTGCTAGACGAACTTGGTGCCAAGGGGTTCGGCTGGTCTTTTTTGGGTGCGGCAGTGCCCGCCGCCTGTTTTTGTCGCGGGGAGGGGGTGGTCAAAGTCTCGGCCCATTCCGAGTCTGGCGGACGAACTTTGCCGGCCCCACGCCCAAAGGCTATAGCACACCCCTTTTTTGGGCATTTTTCTGCTGGACGAACTTGGCGCCAAGGGGTTCGGCGGCTCTTTTATTGGGCGCGGCTGTGCCCGCGGCCTTTTTTTGGCGCGGGGAGGGGGTGGGAAAAGTCTCGGCGCATTCTGAGTCCGGCGGACGAACTTCGGCAGCCCCACGCCCCAAGGCTATAGCACGCCCCTTTTTTGGGCATTTTTCCGCCGGACGAACTTGGCGCCAAGGGGGTCGACTGCACTTTTTTGGGCGCGGCTGTGCCCGCGGCCTATTTTTGGTGTGGGGAGGGGTAGGGCAAAGTCTCGCCCCATTCCGAGTCCGGCGGACGAAGTGCGCCCGCCCACGGCCCATGGCTATAGCCCACCCCTTTTTTGGGCATTTTTCCGCAGGACGAACTTGGCGCCAAGGGGTTCAGCTGCTTTTTTTTGGGCGCGGCTGAGCCTGCGGCCTATTTTTGTCGTGGGGAGGGGGTGGGAAAATTCTCGGCCCATTCCGAGTCCGGCGGACGAAGGTCGCCGGCCCCACGCCCCAAGGCTATATAGCCCACCCCTTTTTTGGGCATTTTTCCGCAGGACGAACTTGGCGCCAAGGGGTTCGGCTGCTCTTTTTTGGGAGCGGCTGTGCCAGCAGCCTATTTTTGTCGTGAGGAGGGGGTGGGCAATGTCTCGGCCTATTCCGAGTCCGGCGGAAGAAGTACGCCGCCCCACGCCCCAAGGCTATAGCCCACCCATTTTTTGGGCATTTTTCCGCAGGACGAACTTGGCGCCAAGGGGTTTGGCTTCTCTTTTTTGGGCGCGGCTGTGCCCGCGGCCTATTTTTGTCGCGGGGAGGGGGTGGGAAAATTCTCGGCCCATTCAAAGTCCAGCGGACGAACTTCAGCAGCCCCACGCCCCAAGGCTATAGCACACCCCTTTTTTCGGCATTTTTCCGCAGGACGAACTTGGCGCCAAGGGGTTCGGCTGCTCTTTTTTGTGTCCGCGTGTGCCCGCTGCCTATTTTTGGTGCAGGGAGGGGTGGTCAAAGTCTCGGCCCATTCCGAGTCTGGCGGACGAACTTTGCCAGCCCCACGCCCAAAGGCTATAGCCCACCCCTTTTTTGGGCATTTTTCTGCTGGATGAACTTGGTGCCAAGGGGTTCGGCTGGTCTTTTTTGGGTGCGGCAGTGCCCGCGGCCTATTTTTGTCGCGGGGAGGGGGTGGTCAAAGTCTCGGCCCGTTCCGAGTCTGGCGGACGAATTTTGCCGGCCCCACGCCCAAAGGCTATAGCACACCCCTTTTTTGGGCATTTTTCCGCAGGACAAACTTGGCGCGAATGGGTTCGGCTACTCTTTTTTGGGCGCGGCTGTGCCTGGGGCCTTTTTTTGTCGCGGGGAGGGGGTGGGCAAAGTCTCGGCCGTTTCCGATTCTGGCGGACGAAGTTCGCCAGACCCACGCCCCAAGGCTATAGCCCACCCCTTTTTTGGGCATTTTTCCGCACGACGAACTTGGCGCCAAGGGGTTCGGCTTCTCTTTTTTGGGCGCGGCTGTGCCCGCGGCCTATTTTTGTCGCGGGGAGGGGGTGGGAAAATTCTCGGCCCATTCAAAGTCCAGCGGACGAACTTCAGCAGCCCCACGCCCCAAGGCTATAGCACACCCCTTTTTTGGGCATTTTTCCGCAGGACGAACTTGGCGCCAAGGGGTTCGGCTGCTCTTTTTTGTGTCCGCGTGTGCCCGCGGCCTATTTTTGGTGCAGGGAGGGGTGGTCAAAGTCTCGGCCCATTCCGAGTCTGGCGGACGAACTTTGCCGGCCCCACGCCCAAAGGCTATAGCACACCCCTTTTTTGGGCATTTTTCCGCAGGACAAACTTGGCGCAAATGGGTTCGGCAGCTCTTTTTTGGGCGCGGCTGTGCCCGGGGCCTATTTTTTTCGCGGGGAGGGGGTGGGCAAAGACTCGGCCCTTTCCGATTCCGGCGGACGAAGTTCGCCAGACCCACGCCCCAAGGCTATAGCCCATCCCTTTTTTGGGCATTTTTCCGCAGGAAGAACTTGGCGCCAAGGGGTTCGGCAGCTCTTTTTTGGGAGCGGCTGTGCCAGCGGCCTATTTTTGTCGCGAGGAGGGGGTGGGCAATGTCTCGGCCCATTCCGAGTCCGGCGGAAGAAGTGCGCCGGCCCCACGCCCCAAGGCTATAGACCACCCCTTTTTTGGGCATTTTTCCGCAGGACGAACTTGGCGCCATGGGGTTCGGCTTCTCTTTTTTGGGCGCGGCTGTGCCAGCGGCCTATTTTTGTCACGGGGAGGGGATGGGAAAATTCTCGGCCCATTCCGAGTCCAGCGGACGAACTTCAGCAGCCCCACGCCCCAAGGCTATAGCACACCCCTTTTTTGGGCATTTTTCCGCAGGACGAACATGGCGCCAAGGGGTTCAGCTGCTCTTTTTTGTGCCCGCGTGTGACCGCGGCCTATTTTTGGTGCAGGGAGGGGTGGTCAAAGTCTCGGCCCATTCCGAGTCTGGCGGACGAACTTTGCCAGCCCCACGCCCAAAGGCTATAGCCAACCCCTTTTTTGGGCATTTTTCTGCTGGACGAACTTGGTGCCAAGGGGTTCGGCTGGTCTTTTTTGGGTGCGGCAGTGCCCGCGGCCTATTTTTGTCGCGGGGAGGGGGTGGTCAAAGTCTCGGCCCATTCCGAGTCTGGCGGACGAACTTTGCCGGCCCCACGCCCAAAGGCTATAGCACACCCCTTTTTTGGGCATTTTTCCGCAGGACAAACTTGGCGCGAATGGGTTCGGCTGCTCTTTTTTGGGCGCGGCTGTGCCCGGGGCCTATTTTTTTCGTGGGGAGGGGGTGGGCAAAGTCTCGGCCCTTTCCGATTCCGGCGGACGAAGTTCGCCAGACCCACGCCCCAAGGCTATAGCCCACCCCTTTTTTGGGCATTTTTCCGCAGGAAGAACTTGGCGCCAAGGGGTTCGGCAGCTCTTTTTTGGGAGCGGCTGTGCCAGCGGCCTATTTTTGTCGCGAGGAGGGGGTGGGCAAAGTCTCGGCCCATTCCGAGTCCGGCGGAAGAAGTGCGCCGGCCCCACGCCCCAAGGCTATAGACCACCCCTTTTTTGGGCTTTTTTCCGCAGGACGAACTAGGCGCCAAGGAGTTCGGCTTCTCTTTTTTGGGCGTGGCTGTGCCAGCGGCCTATTTTTGTCACGGGGAGGGGGTGGGAAAATTCTCGGCCCATTCCGAGTCCAGCGGACGAACTTCAGCAGCCCCACGCCCCAAGGCTATAGCACACCCCGTTTTTGGGCATTTTTCCGCAGGACGAACTTGGCGCCAAGAGGTTCGGCTTCTCTTTTTTGGGCGCGGCTGTGCCAGCGGCCTATTTTTGTCACGGGGAGGGGATGGGAAAATTCTCGGCCCATTCCGAGTCCAGCGGACGAACTTCAGCAGCCCCACGCCCCAAGGCTATAGCACACCCCTTTTTTGGGCATTTTTCCGCAGGACGAACATGGCGCCAAGGGGTTCAGCTGCTCTTTTTTGTGCCCGCGTGTGACCGCGGCCTATTTTTGGTGCAGGGAGGGGTGGTCAAAGTCTCGGCCCATTCCGAGTCTGGCGGACGAACTTTGCCGGCCCCACGCCCAAAGGCTATAGCACACCCCTTTTTTGGGCATTTTTCCGCAGGACAAACTTGGCGCGAATGGGTTCGGCTGCTCTTTTTTGGGCGCGGCTGTGCCCGGGGCCTATTTTTTTCGTGGGGAGGGGGTGGGCAAAGTCTCGGCCCTTTCCGATTCCGGCGGACGAAGTTCGCCAGACCCACGCCCCAAGGCTATAGCCCACCCCTTTTTTGGGCATTTTTCCGCAGGACGAACTTGGCGCCAAGGGGTTCAGCTGCTCTTTTTTGTGCCCGCGTGTGTCCGCGGCCTATTTTTGGTGCAGGGAGGGGTGGTCAAAGTCTCGGCCCATTCCGAGTCTGGCAGACGAACTTTGCCAGCCCCACGCCCAAAGGCTATAGCCCACCCCTTTTTTGGGCATTTTTCTGCTGGACGAACTTGGTGCCAAGGGGTTCCGCTGGTCCTTTTTGGGTGCGGCAGCGCCCGCGGCCTGTTTTTGTCACGGGGAGGGGGTGGTCAAAGTCTCGGCCCATTCCGAGTCTGGCGGACGAACTTTGCCGGCCCCACGCCCAAAGGCTATAGCACACCCCTTTTTTGGGCATTTTTCCGCAGGACAAACTTGGCGCGAATGGGTTCGGCTGCTCTTTTTTGGGCGCGGCTGTGTCCGGGGCCTATTTTTTTCGCGGGGAGGGGGTGGGCAAAGTCTCGGCCCTTTCCGATTCCGGCGGACGAAGTTCGCCAGACCCACGCCCCAAGGCTATAGCCCACCCCTTTTTTGGGCATTTTTCCGCAGGAAGAACTTGGCGCCAAGGGGTTCAGCAGCTCTTTTTTGGGAGCGGCTGTGCCAGCGGCCTATTTTTGTCGCGAGGAGGGGGTGGGCAAAGTCTCGGCCCATTCCGAGTCCGGCGGAAGAAGTGCGCCGGCCCCACGCCCCAAGGCTATAGCCCACCCCTTTTTTGGGCATTTTTCCGCAGGACGAACTTGGCGCCAAGGGGTTCGGCTTCTCTTTTTTGGGCGCGGCTGTGCCCGCGGCCTATTTTTATCGCGGGGAGGGGGTGGGAAAATTCTCGGCCCATTCCGAGTCCAGCGGACGAACTTCAGCTGCCCCACGCCCCAAGGCTATAGCACACCCCTTTTTTCGGCATTTTTCCGCAGGACGAACTTGGCGCCAAGGGGTTTGGCTTCTCCTTTTTGGGCGCGGCTGTGCCCGCGGCCTATTTTTGTCATGGGGAGGGGGGTGGGAAAATTCTCGGCCCATTCCGAGTCCAGCGGACGAACTTCAGCAGACCCACGCCCCAAGGCTATAGCCCACCCCTTTTTTGGGCATTTTTCCGCAGGACGAACTTGGCGCCAAGGGGTTCAGCTGCTCTTTTTTGTGCCCGCGTGTGTCCGCGGCCTATTTTTGGTGCAGGGAGGGGTGGTCAAAGTCTCGGCCCATTCCGAGTCTGGCGGACGAACTTTGCCAGCCCCACGCCCAAAGGCTATAGCCCACCCCTTTTTTGGGCATTTTTCTGCTGGACGAACTTGGCGCCAAGGGGTTCAGCTCGTCTTTTTTCTGTACGGTTGTGCCCGTGGCCTATTTTTGTCACGGGAGGGGGTCGGCAAAGCCTCGGCCCATTCCGAATCCGGCGGACGAACTTTGCCGGCCCCACGCCCAAAGGCATTAGCACACCCCTTTTTTGGGCATTTTTCTACAGGACAAACCTGGCGCCAATGGGTTCGGTTGCTCTTTTTTTCGCGCGGTTGTGCCCGTGGCCTATTTTTGTCACGGGAGGGGGTCGGCAAAACCTCGGCCCATTCCGAGTCCGGCGGACGAAGTTCGCCAGTCCCACGCCACAAGGCTATAGCCCACACCCCTTTTTGGGCAATTTTCGCAGGACGAACTTGGCGCCAAGAGGTTCGGCTGCTCTTTTTTGGGCGCGGCTGTGTCCACAGCCTATTTTTGGTGCGGGGAGGGGGTGGTCAGAGTCTCGGCCCATTCCGAGTCTGGCGGACGAACTTTGCCGGCCCCACGCCCAAAGGCTATAGCACACCCCTTTTTTGGGCATTTTCCCGCAGGACGAACTTGGCGCGAAGGGGTTCGGCTGCTATTTTTTCGGCGCGGCTGTGCCCGCGGCCTATTTTTGTCGCGGGGAGGGGGTAGGCAAAGTCTCGGCCCATTCCGAGGAAGGGGGAGGAACTTTGCCGGCCCCACGCTCCAAGGATATAGCGCACCCCTTTTTTGGGCATTTTTCCGCAGGACGAACTTGGCGCCTAGGGGTTCGGCTGCTCTTTTTTGGGCGCGGCTGTGCCCGCGGCCTATTTTTGGCGCGGGGAAGCGGTGGGCAAAGTCTCGGCCCATTCCGAGTCCGGCAGACGAACTCCGGCAGCCCCACGCCCCAAGGCTATAGCACACCTCTTTTTTAGGCATTTTTCCACAGGACGAACTTGGCGCCAAGGGGTTCGGCTGCTCTTTTTTGGGCGAGGCTGTGCCCATGGCCTATTTTTGGCGCGGGGAAGCGGTGGGCAAAGTCTCGGCCCATTCCGAGTCCGGCGGACGAAGTTCGCCAGCCCCACGCCCCAAGGCTATAGCCTACCCCTTTTTTGGGCATTTTTCCGCAGGATGAACTTGGCGCCAAGGGGTTCGGCTGCTCTTTTTTGGGCGTGGCTGTGCCCGCGGCCTATTTTTGGCGCGGGGAGGGGTGGTCAAAGTCTTGGCCCATTCCGAGTCCGGCGGACGAACTCCGGCAGCCCCACGCCCCAAGGCTATAGCACACCTCTTTTTTAGGCATTTTTCCGCAGGACGAACTTGGCGCCAAGGGGTTCGGCTGCTCTTTTTTGGGCGAGGCTGTGCCCGTGGCCTATTTCTGTCGTGGGGAGGGGGTGGCCAAAGTCTCAGCCCATTCCGAGGAAGGCGGACGAAGTGCGCCGGTCCCACGCCCAAAGGCTAAAGCACGCCCCTTTTTTTGGCATTTTTCCGCAGCACGAACTTGGCGCCATGGGGTTCGGCTGCTCTTTTTTGGGCGAGGCTGTGCCCACGGCCTATTTCTGTCATGGGGAGGCGGTGGCCAAAGTCTCAGACCATTCCGAGGAAGGCGGAGGAAGTGCGCCGGCCCCACGCCCCAAGGCTATAGCCCACCCCTTTTTTGGGCATTTATCCGCCGGAGGAACTTGGCGCCAAGGGGTTCGGCTGCTCTTTTCTGGGCGCGGCTGTGCCCGCGGCCTATTTTTGTCGCGGGGAAGGGGTGGGCAAAGTCTCGGCCCATTCCGAGGATGGCAGACGAAGTTCGCCAGCCCCACGTCCCAAGGCTATAGCCCACCCCCTTTTTGGGAACTTTTCCGCGGGACGAACTTGGCGCCAAGGGGTTCGGCTGCTCTTTTTTGGGCGCGGCTGTGCCCGCGGCCTATTTTTGTCACGGCTGTGCCCACGGCCTAATTTTGTTGCGGGGAGGGGTTGGGAAAAGTCTCGGCCGATTCCGAGTCCGGCGGACGAAGTTCGCCAACCGCACGCCCCAAGGCTATAGCCCACCCCCTTTTTGGGCATTCTTCCACAAGACGAACTTGGCACCAAGGGGTTCGGCTTCTCTTTTTTGGGCGCGGCTGTGCCCGCGGCCTATTTTTATTGCGGGGAGCGGGTGGTCAATGTCTCGGCCCATTCCGAGTCCGGCGGACGAAGTTCGCCAGCCCTACGCACCTAGGCTATAGCCCACCCCCTTTTTGGGCATTTTTTCGCAGGACGAACTTGGCGCCAAGGGGTTCGGCCGCTCTTTTTTGGGCGCGGCGGACCCCGCGGCCTATTTTTGTCGTGGGGAGGGGGGGGGGCAAAGTCTAGGCACATTCCGACTCCGGCGGACGACGTTCGCCCACCCCACGCCCCAAGGCTATAGCCCACCCCCTTTTTGGGCATTTTTCCGCAGGACGAAGTATGCGCGAAGGGGTTCGGCTGCTCTCCTTTGGGCGCGGCTGTCCCCGCGGCCTATTTTTGTCGTGGGGAGGGGGGTGGGCAAAGTCTTGGCCCATTCCGAGTCCGGCGGACGTAGTTCGCCTGCCCCACGCCCCAAAGCTATAGCCCACCCCCTTTTTGGGCATTTTTTCGCAGGACGAACTTGGCGCCAAGGGGTTCGGCTGCTCTTTTTTGGGTGCGGCGGTGCCCGTGGCCTATTTTTGTCCCGGGGAGGGGGTGGGCAAAGTCTCTGCCCATTCCGAGTCCGGCGGACGTAGTTCGCCTGCCCCACGCCCCAAGGCTATAGCCCACCCCCTTTTTGGGCATTTTTCCGCAGGACGAACTTGGCGCCTAGGGGTTCGGCTGCTCTTTTTTGGGCGCAGCGGTGCCCGCGGCCTATTTTTTTCATGGGGAGGGGGTGGGCAAAGTCTCGGCCCATTCTGAGTCCGACGGACGTAGTTCGCCTGCCCCACGCCCCAAGGCTATAGCCCACCCGCTTTTTGGGCATTTTTCCGCAGGACGAACTTGGCTCCAAGGGGTTCGGCTGCTCTTTTTTGTTCGCGGCTGTGCCCGTGGCCTATTCTTGTCGCGGGGAGGGGGGTGGGCAAAGTCTCGGCACATTCCGACTCCGGCGGACGAAGTTCACCAGCCCCACGTCCAAAAGGCTATAGCCCACCCCTTTTTTGGGCATTTTTCCGCAGGACGAACTTGGCGCCAAGGGGTTCGGCTGCTCTTTTTTGTACGCGGCCGTGCCCGAGGCCTATTTTTGGTGCGGGGAGGGGGTTGGAAAAGTCTCGGCCCATTCCGAGTCCGGCGGACGAAGTTCGCCCGCCCCACGCCCCAAGGCTATAGCCCACCCCTTTTTTGGGCATTCTTCCGCAGGACGAACTTGGCGCCCAATGGTTTGGCTGCTCTTTTTTGGGCGCGGTTGTGACCGCGGCCTATTTTGGCCGTGGGGAGGGGGTGGCCAATGTCTCGGCGCATTCCGAGTCCGGCGGACGAAGCTCGCCGGCCCCACGCCCCAAGGCTATAGCCCACCCCTTTTTTGGGCATTTTTCCACAGGACGAACTTGGCCCCAAGGGGTTCGGCTGCTCTTTTTTGGGCATGGCTGTGCCCGCGGCCTATTTTTGTCGCGGGGAGGGGGTGGGCAAAGTCTTGGCCCATTCCGAGTCCGGCGGACGTAGTTCGCCTGCCCCATGCCCCAAAGCTATAGCCCACCCACTTTTTGGGCATTTTTTCGCTGGAGGAACTTGGCGCCAAGGGGTTCGGCTGCTCTTTTTTGGGTGCGGCTGTGCCCGCGGCCTATTTTTGGTGCGGGGAGGGGGTGGCCAAAGTCTCGGCCCATTCCGAATCCGGCGGACGTAGTTCGCCTGCCCCACGCCCCAAGGCTATAGCCCACCCCCTTTTTGGGCATTTTTCCGCAGGACGAACATGGCGCCAAGGGCTTCGGCTGCTCTTTTTTGGGCGCAGCGGTGCCCGCGGCCTATTTTTGTCACGGGGAGGGGGTGGGCAAAGTCTCGGCCCATTCTGAGTCCGGCGGACGTAGTTCGCCTGCCCCACGCCCCAAGGCTATAGCCCACCCCTTTTTTGGGCATTTTTCCGCAGGACGAACTTGGCTCCAAGGGGTTCGGCTGCTCTTTTTTGTTCGTGGCTGTGCCCGTGGCCTATTCTTGTCGCGGGGAGGGGGTGGGCAAAGTCTCGGCACATTCCGACTCCGGCGGACGAAGTTCGCCAGCCCCACGCCCAAAGGCTATAGCCCACCCCTTTTTTGGGCATTTTTCCGCAGGATGAACTTGGCGCCAAGGGGTTCGGCTGCTCTTTTTTGTACGCGGCCGTGCCCGAGGCCTATTTTTGGCAAGGGGAGGGGGTTGGAAAAGTCTCGGCCCATTCCGAGTCCGGCGGACGAAGTTCGCCAGCCCCACGCCCCAACGCTATAGCCCACCCCCTTTTTGGGCATTCTTCCGCAGGACGAACTTGGCGCCCAGGGGTTCGGCTGCTCTTTTTTGGGCGCGGTTGTGCCCGCGGCCTATTTTTGTCGTGGGGAGGGGGTGACCTATGTCTCGGCGCATTCCGAGTCCGGCGGACGAAGTTCGCCAGCCCCACGCCCCAAGGCTATAGCCCACCCCTTTTTTGGGCATTTTTCCGCAGGATGAACTTGGCGCCAAGGGGTTCGGCTGCTCTTTTTTGTACGCGGCCGTGCCCGAGGCCTATTTTTGGCGAGGGGAGGGGGTTGGAAAAGTCTCGGCACATTCCGAGTCCGGCGGACGAAGTTCGCCAGCCCCACGGCCCAACGCTATAGCCCACCCCTTTTTTGGGCATTCTTCCGCAGGACGAACTTGGCGCCCAGGGGTTCGGCTGCTCTTTTTTGGGCATGGCTGTGCCCGCGGCCTATTTTTGTCGCGGGGAGGGGGTGGCCAAAGTCTCGGCCCATTCCATGGAAGGCGGATTAAGTTCGCCGGTCCCACGCCCAAAGGCTATGGCACATCCCTTTTTTGGGCATTTTTCCGCAGGACGAACTTGGCGCCTAGGGGTTCGGCTGCTCTTTTTTCGGCGCGGCTGTGCCCGCGGCCTATTTTTGTTGAAGGGAGGGGGTGGGAAAAGTCTCGGCCCATTCCGAGTCCGACGGACGAAGTTCGCCAGCCCCACGCTCCAAGGCTATAGCCCACCCCCTTTTGGGCATTTTGCCGTAGGACGAACTTGGCGCCAAGGGGTTCGGCTGCTCTTTATTGGCCGCGGCTGTGCCTGCGGCCTATTTTTGTCCCGGGGAGGGGGTGGGCAAAGTCTCGGTCCATTTTGAGTCCGGCGGACGAAGTTCGCCAGCACGCCCAAAGGCTATAGCAGACCCTTTTTTGGGCATTTTGCCGGAGGACGAACTTGGCGCCAAGGGGTTTGGCTGCTCTTTTTTGGGTGCGGCTATGCACGTGGCCTCTTTTTGTCATCGGGAGGGGGTGGGTAAAGTCTCGGCCCATTTCGAGGCAGGCGGACGAAGTTCGCCATCCCCACGCCCCAAGGCTATAGCCCACCCCCTTTTTGGGCATTTTTCCGCTGGACGAACTTGGCGCCAAGGGGTTTGGCAGCTCTTTTTTATGCGTGGCTGTGCCCGCGGCCTATTTTAGTCACGGGGAGGGGGTGGCCAAAGTCTCGGCCCATTCCGAGTCCGGCGGACGAAGTTCGCCAGCCCCACGCCCCAAGGCTATAGCCCACCCCCTTTTGGGCATTTTTCCGCCGGACGAACTTGGCCCCAAGGGGTTCGGCCGCTCTTTTTTGGGCGAGGCTGTGCCCGCGGCCTATTTTTATCGCGGGGAGGGGGTGGGCAAAGTCTCGGCCCATTCCGAGTCCGGCAGACGAAGTTTGCCGGCCCCACGCCCAAAGGCTATAGCACACCCATTTTTTGGGCATTTTGCCGCAGGACGAACTTGGCGCCAAGGGGTTCGGCTGCTCTTTTTTGGGCGAGGCTGTGCCCGCGGCCTATTTTTATCGCGGGGAGGGGGTGGGCAAAGTCTCGGCCCATTCCGAGTCCGGCAGACGAAGTTCGCCAGCACCACGCCCCAAGGCTATAGCCCACCCCTTTTTTGGGCATTTTTCAGCAGGACGAACTTGACGCCCAGGCGTTCGGCTGCTATTTTTTGGGCGCGGCTGTGCCGCGGCCTATTTTTGTCACGGGGAGGGGGTGGGCAAAGTCTCGGCCCATTCTGAGTCCGGCGGACGAAGTTCGCCCGCCCCACGCCCCAAGGCTATAGCCCACCCCTTTTTTGGGCATTTTTCCGCATGACGAACTTGGCGCCAAGAGGTTCGGCTGCTCTTTTTTGGGCGCGGCTGTGCCCGCGGCCTATTTTTGTCGCAGGGAGGGGGTGGGAAAAGTCTCAGCCCATTCCTAGTCCGGCGGACGAAGTTCGCCAGCCCCACGTCCCAAGGCTATAGGCCACCCCCTTTTTGGGCATTTTTCTGCAGCACGAACTAGGCGCAAAGGGGTTCGGCTTCTATTTTTTGGACGCGGCTGTGCCCGCGGCCTATTTTTGTCACGGGGAGGGGGTGGGCAAAGTCTCGGCCCATTCGGAGGGAGGGGGATGAACTTTGCCGGCCCCACGCCCAGAGGCTATAGCACACCCATTTTTTGGGTTTTTTGCCGCAGGACGAACTTGGCGCCAAGGGGTTCGGCTGCTCTTTTTTGGGCGAGGCTGTGCCCGCGGCCTATTTTTATCGCGGGGAGGGGGTGGGCAAAGTCTCGGCCCATTCCGAGTCCGGCAGACGAAGTTCGCCAGCACCACGCCCCAAGGCTATAGCCCACCCCTTTTTTGGGCATTTTTCAGCAGGACGAACTTGACGCCCAGGCGTTCGGCTGCTATTTTTTGGGCGCGGCTGTGCCGCGGCCTATTTTTGTCACGGGGAGGGGGTGGGCAAAGTCTCGGCCCATTCTGAGTCCGGCGGACGAAGTTCGCCCGCCCCACGCCCCAAGGCTATAGCCCACCCCTTTTTTGGGCATTTTTCCGCATGACGAACTTGGCGCCAAGAGGTTCGGCTGCTCTTTTTTGGGCGCGGCTGTGCCCGCGGCCTATTTTTGTCGCAGGGAGGGGGTGGGAAAAGTCTCAGCCCATTCCTAGTCCGGCGGACGAAGTTCGCCAGCCCCACGCCCCAAGGCTATAGGCCACCCCCTTTTTGGGCGTTTTTCTGCAGGACGAACTAGGCGCAAAGGGGTTCGGCTTCTATTTTTTGGACGCGGCTGTGCCCGCGGCCTATTTTTGTCACGGGGAGGGGGTGGGCAAAGTCTCGGCCCATTCGGAGGGAGGGGGATGAACTTTGCCGGCCCCACGCCCAGAGGCTATAGCACACCCATTTTTTGGGCTTTTTGCCGCAGGACGAACTTGGCGCCAAGCGGTTCGGCTGCTCTTTTTTGGGTGAGGCTGTGCCAACGGCCTATTTTTATCGCGGGGAGGGGGTGGGCAAAGTCTCGGCCCATTCCGAGTCCGGCAGACGATGTTCGCCAGCACCACGCCCCAAGGCTATAGCCCACCCCTTTTTTGGCATTTTTCTGCAGGACGAACTTGACGCCAAGGCGTTCGGCTGCTATTTTTTGGGCGCGGCTGTGCCGCGGCCTATTTTTGTCACGGGGAGGGGGTGGGCAAAGTCTCGGCCCATTCGGAGGGAGGGGGATGAACTTTGCCGGCCCCACGCCCAAAGGCTATAGCACACCCATTTTTTGCGCATTTTGCCGCAGGACGAACTTGGCTCCAAGGGGTTCGGCTGCTCTTTTTTGAGCGAGGCTATGCCCGCGGCCTATTTTTGTCACGGGGAGGGGGTCGCCAATGTCTCGGCCCATTCTGAGTCCGGCGGACGAAGTTCGCCCGCCCCACGCCCCAAGGCTATAGCCCACCCCTTTTTTGGGCATTTTTCCGCATGACGAACTTGGCGCCAAGAGGTTCGGCTGCTCTTTTTTCGGCGCGGCTGTGCCCGCGGCACATTTTTGTCGTAGGGAGGGGGTGGGAAAAGTCTCAGCCCATTCCGAGTCCGGCGGACGAAGTTCGCCAGCCCCACGCCCCAAGGCTATAGCCCACCCCCCTTTTGGGCATTTTTCCGCAGGACGAACTTGGCGCCAAGGGGTTCGGCTGCTCTTTTTTGGGCGAGGCTGTGCCCGCGGCCTATTTTTATCACGGGGAGGGGGTGGGCAAAGTCTCAGCCCATTCCGAGTCTGGCAGACGAAGTTCGCCAGCACCACGCCCCAAGGCTATAGCCCACCCCTTTTTTGGGCATTTTTCTGCAGGACGAACTTGACGGCAAGGCGTTCGGCTGCTATTTTTTGGGCGCGGCTGTGCCCGCGGCCTATTTTTGTCACGGGGAGGGGTGGGCAAAGTCTCGGCCCATTCGGAGGGAGGGGGATGAACTTTGCCGGCCCCACGCCCAAAGGCTATAGCACACCCATTTTTTGGGCATTTTGCCACAGGACGAACTTGGCGCCAAGGGGTTCGGCTGCTCTTTTTTGGGCGAGGCTATGCCCGCGGCCTATTTTTGTCATGGGGACGGGGTCGCCAATGTCTCGGCCCATTCTGAGTCCGGCGGACGAAGTTCGCCCGCCCCACGCCCCAAGGCTATAGCCCACCCCTTTTTTGGGCATTTTTCCGCATGACGAACTTGGCGCCAAGAGGTTCGGCTGCTCTTTTTTGGGCGCGGCTGTGCCCGCGGCCTATTTTTGTCGCAAGGAGGGGGTGGGAAAAGTCTCGGCCCATTCCGAGTCCGGCGGACGAAGTTCGCCAGCCCCACGCCCCAAGGCTATAGCCAACCCCCCTTTCGGGCATTTTTCCGCAGGACGAACTTGGCGCCAAGGGGTTCGGCTGATCTTTTTTGGGCGCGGCTATGCCGCGGCCTATTTTTGGTGCGGGGAGAGGGTGGGCAAAGTCTCGACCCATTCCGAGGAAGGCGGATGAACTTTGCCGTCCCCACGCCCAAAGGCTATAGCACACCCCTTTTTTGGGCATTTTGCCGCAGGATGAACTTGGCGCCAAGGGGTTCGGCTGCTCTTTTTTGGCCGCGGCTATGCCCGCGGCCTATTTTTGTCACGGGGAGGGGCTGGGAAAAGTATCGGTCTATTCCGAGTCCGGCGGACGAAGTGCGCCGGCCCCTCGCCCCAAGGCTATAGGCCACCCCCTTTTTGGGCATTTTTCTGCAGGACGAACGAGGCGCAAAGGGGTTCGGCTGCTCTTTTTTGGGCGCGGCTGTGCCCGCGGCCTATTTTTGGTGCGGGGAGAGGGTGGGCAAAGTCTCGACCCATTCCGAGGAAGGCGGATGAACTTTGCCGTCCCCACGCCCCAAGGCTATAGCCCACCCCCCTTTTGGGCATTTTTCCGCAGGACGAACTTGGCTCCAAGGGGTTTGGCTGCTCTTTTTTGGGCGAGGCTGTGCCCGCGGCCTATTTTTATCGCGGGGAAGGGGTGGGCAAAGTCTCGGTCCTTTCCGAGTCCGGCGGACGAAGTTCGCCAGCCACACGCCCCAAGGCTATAGCCCACCCCTTTTTTGGGCATTTTTCCGCAGGAGAACTTGGCGCCAAGGGGTTCGGCACCACTTTTTTGGGCGCGGCTGTGCCAGCAGCCTATTTTTGGCGCGCGGAGGGGGTGGTCAAAGTCTCGGCCCATTCCGAGTCTGGCAGACGATCTTTGCCGGCCCCACGCCCAAAAGGCTATAGCACACCCCTTTTTTGGGCATTTTTCTGCAGGACAAACCTGGCGCCAATGGGTTCGGCTGCTCTTTTTTTCGCGCGGTTGTGCCCGCGGCCTATTTTTGGTGCAGGGAGGGGTGGTCAAAGTCTCGGCCCATTCTGAGTCCGGCGGACGAACTTCGGCAGCCCCACGCCCCAAGGCTATAGCACGCCCCTTTTTTGGGCATTTTTCCGCCGGACGAACTTGGCGCCAAGGGGGTCGACTGCACTTTTTTGGGCGCGGCTGTGCCCGCGGCCTATTTTTGGTGTGGGGAGGGGTAGGGCAAAGTCTCGCCCCATTCCGAGTCCGGCGGACGAAGTGCGCCCGCCCACGGCCCATGGCTATAGCCCACCCCTTTTTTGGGCATTTTTCCGCAGGACGAACTTGGCGCCAAGGGGTTCAGCTGCTTTTTTTTGGGCGCGGCTGAGCCCGCGGCCTATTTTTGTCGTGGGGAGGGGGTGGGAAAATTCTCGGCCCATTCCGAGTCCGGCGGACGAAGGTCGCCGGCCCCACGCCCCAAGGCTATATAGCCCACCCCTTTTTTGGGCATTTTTCCGCAGGACGAACTTGGCGCCAAGGGGTTCGGCTGCTCTTTTTTGGGAGCGGCTGTGCCAGCAGCCTATTTTTGTCGTGAGGAGGGGGTGGGCAAAGTCTCGGCCCATTCCGAGTCCGGCGGAAGAAGTGCGCCGCCCCACGCCCCAAGGCTATAGCCCACCCCTTTTTTGGGCATTTTTCCGCAGGACGAACTTGGCGCCAAGGGGTTTGGCTTCTCTTTTTTGGGCGCGGCTGTGCCCGCGGCCTATTTTTGTCGCGGGGAGCGGGTGGGAAAATTCTCGGCCCATTCAAAGTCCAGCGGACGAACTTCAGCAGCCCCACGCCCCAAGGCTATAGCACACCCCTTTTTTGGGCGTTTTTCCGCAGGACGAACTTGGCGCCAAGGGGTTCGGCTGCTCTTTTTTGTGTCCGCGTGTGCCCGCGGCCTATTTTTGGTGCAGGGAGGGGTGGTCAAAGTCTCGGCCCATTCCGAGTCTGGCGGACGAACTTTGCCAGCCCCACGCCCAAAGGCTATAGCCCACCCCTTTTTTGGGCATTTTTCTGCTGGACGAACTTGGTGCCAAGGGGTTCGGCTGGTCTTTTTTGGGTGCGGCAGTGCCCGCGGCCTATTTTTGTCACGGGGAGGGGGTGGTCAAAGTCTCGGCCCGTTCCGAGTCTGGCGGACGAACTTTGCCGGCCCCACGCCCAAAGGCTATAGCACACCCCTTTTTTGGGCATTTTTCCGCAGGACAAACTTGGCGCGAATGGGTTCGGCTACTCTTTTTTGGGCGCGGCTGTGCCTGGGGCCTTTTTTTGTCGCGGGGAGGGGGTGGGCAAAGTCTCGGCCGTTTCCGATTCCGGCAGACGAAGTTCGCCAGACCCACGCCCCAAGGCTATAGCCCACCCCTTTTTTGGGCATTTTTCCGCAGGACGAACTTGGCGCCAAGGGGTTCGGCTTCTCTTTTTTGGGCGCGGCTGTGCCCGCGGCCTATTTTTGTCGCGGGGAGGGGGTGGGAAAATTCTCGGCCCATTCAAAGTCCAGCGGACGAACTTCAGCAGCCCCACGCCCCAAGGCTATAGCACACGCCTTTTTTGGGCATTTTTCCGCAGGACGAACTTGGCGCCAAGGGGTTCGGCGGCTCTTTTTTGTGTCCGCGTGTGCCCGCGGCCTATTTTTGGTGCAGGGAGGGGTGGTCAAAGTCTCGGCCCATTCCGAGTCTGGCGGACGAACTTTGCCAGCCCCACGCCCAAAGGCTATAGCCCACCCCTTTTTTGGGCATTTTTCTGCTGGACGAACTTGGTGCCAAGGGGTTCGGCTGGTCTTTTTTGGGTGCGGCAGTGCCCGCGGCCTATTTTTGCCGCGGGGAGGGGGTGGTCAAAGTCTCGGCCCGTTCCGAGTCTGGCGGACGAACTTTGCCGGCCCCACGCCCAAAGGCTATAGCACACCCCTTTTTTGGGCATTTTTCCGCAGGACAAACTTGGCGCGAATGGGTTCGGCTACTCTTTTTTGGGCGCGGCTGTGCCTGGGGCCTTTTTTTGTCGCGGGGAGGGGGTGGGCAAAGTCTCGGCCGTTTCCGATTCCGGCGGATGAAGTTCGCCAGACCCACGCCCCAAGGCTATAGCCCACCCCTTTTTTGGGCATTTTTCCGCAGGACGAACTTGGCGCCAAGGGGTTCGGCTCCTCTTTTTTGGGCGCGGCTGTGCCCGCGGCCTATTTTTGTCGCGGGGAGGGGGTGGGAAAATTCTCGGCCCATTCAAAGTCCAGCGGACGAACTTCAGCAGCCCCACGCCCCAAGGCTATAGCACAGCCCTTTTTTGGGCATTTTTCCGCAGGACGAACTTGGCGCCAAGGGGTTCGGCTGCTCTTTTTTGTGTCCGCGTGTGCCCGCGGCCTATTTTTGGTGCAGGGAGGGGTGGTCAAAGTCTCGGCCCATTCCGAGTCTGGCGGACGAACTTTGCCAACCCCACGCCCAAAGGCTATAGCCCACCCCTTTTTTGGGCATTTTTCTGCTGGACGAACTTGGTGCCAAGGGGTTCGGCTGGTCTTTTTTGGGTGCGGCAGTGCCCGCGGCCTATTTTTGTCGCGGGGAGGGGGTGGTCAAAGTCTCGGCCCGTTCCGAGTCTGGCGGACGAACTTTGCCGGCCCCACGCCCAAAGGCTATAGCACACCCCTTTTTTGGGCATTTTTCCGCAGGACAAACTTGGCGCGAATGGGTTCGGCTACTCTTTTTTGGGCGCGGCTGTGCCTGGGGCCTTTTTTTGTTGCGGGGAGGGGGTGGGCAAAGTCTCGGCCGTTTCCGATTCCGGCGGACGAAGTTCGCCAGACCCACTCCCCAAGGCTATAGCCCACCCCTTTTTTGGGCATTTTTCCACAGGACGAACTTGGCGCCAAGGGGTTCGGCAGCTCTTTTTTGGGCGCGGCTGTGCCCGCGGCCTATTTTTGTCGCGGGGAAGCGGTGGGCAAAGTCTCGGCCCATTCCGAGTCTGGCGGACGAACTTTGCCGGCCCCACGCCCAAAGGCTATAGCACACCCCTTTTTTGGGCATTTTTCCGCAGGACAAACTTGGCGCGAATGGGTTCGGCTGCTCTTTTTTGGGCGCGGCTGTGCCCGGGGCCTATTTTTTTCGCGGGGAGGGGGTGGGCAAAGTCTCGGCCCTTTCCGATTCCGGCGGACGAAGTTCGCCAGACCCACGCCCCAAGGCTATAGCCCATCCCTTTTTTGGGCATTTTTCCGCAGGAAGAACTTGGCGCCAAGGGGTTCGGCAGCTATTTTTTGGGAGCGGCTGTGCCAGCGGCCTATTTTTGTCGCGAGGAGGGGGTGGGCAAAGTCTCGGCCCATTCCGAGTCCGGCGGAAGAAGTGCGCCGGCCCCACGCCCCAAGTCTATAGACCACCCCTTTTTTGGGCATTTTTCCGCAGGACGAACTTGGCGCCAAGGGGTTCGGCTTCTCTTTTTTGGGCGCGGCTGTGCCAGCGGCCTATTTTTGTCACGGGGAGGGGATGGGAAAATTCTCGGCCCATTCCGAGTCCAGCGGACGAACTTCAGCAGCCCCACGCCCCAAGGCTATAGCACACCCCTTTTTTGGGCATTTTTCCGCAGGACGAACATGGCGCCAAGGGGTTCAGCTGCTCTTTTTTGTGCCCGCGTGTGACCGCGGCCTATTTTTGGTGCAGGGAGGGGTGGTCAAAGTCTCGGCCCATTCCGAGTCTGGCGGACGAACTTTGCCAGCCCCACGCCCAAAGGCTATAGCCAACCCCTTTTTTGGGCATTTTTCTGCTGGACGAACTTGGTGCCAAGGGGTTCGGCTGGTCTTTTTTGGGTACGGCAGTGCCCGCGGCCTATTTTTGTCGCGGGGAGGGGGTGGTCAAAGTCTCGGCCCATTCCGAGTCTGGCGGACGAACTTTGCCGGCCCCACGCCCAAAGGCTATAGCACACCCCTTTTTTGGGCATTTTTCCGCAGGACAAACTTGGCGCGAATGGGTTCGGCTGCTCTTTTTTGGGCGCGGCTGTGCCCGGGGCCTATTTTTTTCGCGGGGAGGGGGTGGGCAAAGTCTCGGCCCTTTCCGATTCCGGCGGACGAAGTTCGCCAGACCCACGCCCCAAGGCTATAGCCCACCCCTTTTTTGGGCATTTTTCCGCAGGAAGAACTTGGCGCCAAGGGGTTCGGCAGCTCTTTTTTGGGAGCGGCTGTGCCAGCGGCCTATTTTTGTCGCGAGGAGGGGGTGGGCAAAGTCTCGGCCCATTCCGAGTCCGGCGGAAGAAGTGCGCCGGCCCCACGCCCCAAGGCAATAGACCACCCCTTTTTTGGGCTTTTTTCCGCAGGACGAACTAGGCGCCAAGGGGTTCGGCTTCTCTTTTTTGGGCGTGGCTGTGCCAGCGGCCTATTTTTGTCACGGGGAGGGGGTGGGAAAATTCTCAGCCCATTCCGAGTCCAGCGGACGAACTTCAGCAGCCCCACGCCCCAAGGCTATAGCACACCCCTTTTTTGGGCATTTTTCCGCAGGACGAACTTGGCGCCAAGGGGTTCGGCTTCTCTTTTTTGGGCGCGGCTGTGCCAGCGGCCTATTTTTGTCACGGGGAGGGGATGGGAAAATTCTCGGCCCATTCCGAGTCCAGCGGACGAACTTCAGCAGCCCCACGCCCCAAGGCTATAGCACACCCCTTTTTTGGGCATTTTTCCGCAGGACGAACATGGCGCCAAGGGGTGCAGCTGCTCTTTTTTGTACCCGCGTGTGACCGCGGCCTATTTTTGGTGCAGGGAGGGGTGGTCAAAGTCTCGGCCCATTCCGAGTCTGGCGGACGAACTTTGCCAGCCCCACGCCCAAAGGCTATAGCCAACCCCTTTTTTGGGCATTTTTCTGCTGGACGAACTTGGTGCCAAGGGGTTCGGCTGGTCTTTTTTGGGTGCGGCAGTGCCCGCGGCCTATTTTTGTCGCGGGGAGGGGGTGTTCAAAGTCTCGGCCCATTCCGAGTCTGGCGGACGAACTTTGCCGGCCCCACGCCCAAAGGCTATAGCACACCCCTTTTCTGGGCATTTTTCCGCAGGACAAACTTGGCGCGAATGGGTTCGGCTGCTCTTTTTTGGGCGCGGCTGTGCCCGGGGCCTATTTTTTTCGTGGGGAGGGGGTGGGCAAAGTCTCGGCCCTTTCCGATTCCGGCGGACGAAGTTCGCCAGACCCACGCCCCAAGGCTATAGCCCACCCCTTTTTTGGGCATTTTTCCGCAGGAAGAACTTGGCGCCAAGGGGTTCGGCAGCTCTTTTTTGGGAGCGGCTGTGCCAGCGGCCTATTTTTGTCACGGGGAGGGGGTGGGAAAATTCTCGGCCCATTCCGAGTCCAGCGGACGAACTTCAGCAGCCCCACGCCCTAAGGCTATAGCACATTCCTTTTTTGGGCATTTTTCCGCAGGACGAACTTGGCGCCAAGGGGTTCAGCTGCTCTTTTTTGTGCCCGCGTGTGTCCGCGGCCTATTTTTGGTGCAGGGAGGGGTGGTCAAAGTCTCGGCCCATTCCGAGTCTGGCGGACGAACTTTGCCAGCCCCACGCCCAAAGGCTATAGCCCACCCCTTTTTTGGGCATTTTTCTGCTGGACGAACTTGGTGCCAAGGGGTTCAGCTGGTCCTTTTTGGGTGCGGCAGCGCCCGCGGCCTGCTTTTGTCACGGGGAGGGGGTGGTCAAAGTCTCGGCCCATTCCGAGTCCTGCGGACGAACTTTGCCGGCCCCACGCCCAAAGGCTATAGCACACCCCTTTTTTGGTCATTTTTCCGCAGGACAAACTTGGCGCGAATGGGTTCGGCTGCTCTTTTTTGGGCGCGGCTGTGCCCGGGGCCTATTTTTTTCGCGGGGAGGGGGTGGGCAAAGTCTCGGCCCTTTCCGATTCCCGCGGACGAAGTTCGCCAGACCCACGCCCCAAGGCTATAGCCCACCCCCTTTTTGGGCATTTTTCCGCAGGACGAACTTGGCGCCAAGGGGTTCAGCTCGTCTTTTTTCTGTACGGTTGTGCCCGTGGCCTATTTTTGTCACGGGAGGGGGTCGGCAAAGCCTCGGCCCATTCCGAATCCGGCGGACGAACTTTGCCGGCCCCACTCCCAAAGGCATTAGCACACCCCTTTTTTGGGCATTTTTCTACAGGACAAACCTGGCGCCAATGGGTTCGGTTGCTCTTTTTTTTGCGCGGTTGTGCCCGTGGCCTATTTTTGTCATGGGAGGGGGTCGGCAAAACCTCGGCCCATTCCGAGTCCGGCGGACGAAGTTCGCCAGTCCCACGCCACAAGGCTATAGCCCACACCCCTTTTTGGGCAATTTTCCGCAGGACGAACTTGGCGCCAAGAGGTTCGGCTGCTCTTTTTTGGGCGCGGCTGTGTCCACAGCCTATTTTTGGTGCGGGGAGGGGGTGGTCAGAGTCTCGGCCCATTCCGAGTCTGGCGGACGAACTTTGCCGGCCCCACGCCCAAAGGCTGTAGCACACCCCTTTTTTGGGCATTTTCCCGCAGGACGAACTTGGCGCGAAGGGGTTCGGCTGCTATTTTTTCGGCGCGGCTGTGCCCGCGGCCTATTTTTGTCGCGGGGAGGGGATAGGCAAAGTCTCGGCCCATTCCGAGGAAGTGGGAGGAACTTTGCCGGCCCCACGCTCCAAGGATATAGCGCACCCCTTTTTTGGGCATTTTTCCGCAGGACGAACTTGGCGCCTAGGGGTTCGGCTGCTCTCTTTTGGGCGCGGCTGAGCCCGCGGCCTATTTTTGTCGCGGGGAGGGGGTGGGAAAAGTCTCGGCCCATTCCGAGTCCGGCGGATGAAGTACGCCAGCCCCACGCCCCAAGGATATAGCGCACCCCTTTTTTGGGCAATTTTCCGCAGGACGAACTTGGCGCTAAGAGGTTCGGCTGCTCTTTTTTGGGCGCGGCTGTGTCCGCGGCCTATTTTTGTCGCGGGGATCGGGTGGTCAATGTCTCGACCCATTCCGAGTACGTCGGACGAAGTGCGCCAGCCCCACGCCCGAAGGCTATAGCCCACCCCCTTTTTGGGCATTTTTCCGCAGGACGAACTTGGCGCGAAGGGGTTCGGCTGCTCTTTTTTCGGCGCGGCTGTGCCCGCGGCCTATTTTTGTCGCTGGGAGGGTGTAGGCAAAGTCTCGGCCCATTCCGAGGAAGGCGGAGGAACTTTGCCGGCCCCACGCTCCAAGGCTATAGCGCACCCCTTTTTTGGGCATTTTTCCGTAGGACGAACTTGGCGCCTAGGGGTTCGGCTGCTCTCTTTTGGGCGCGGCTGAGCCCGCGGCCTATTTTTGTCATGGGGAGGGGGTGGATAATGTCTCGGCCCATTCCGAGTCCGGCGGATGAAGTACGCCAGCCCCACGCCCCAAGGATATAGCCCACCCCTTTTTTGGGCATTTTTCCGCAGGACGAACTTGGTGCCATGGGGTTCGGCTGCTCTTTATTGGGTACGGCTGTGCCCGCGGCCTATTTTTGTCGCGGGGAGGGGGTGGGAAAAGTCTCGGCCCATTCCGAGTCCAGCGGACGAATTTCGGCAGCCCCACGCCCCAAGGCTATAATACACCCCTTTTTTGGGCTTTTTTCCGCAGGACGAACTTGGCGCCAAGGGGTTCGACTGCTCTTTTTTGGGTGCGGCTGTGCCCGCGGCCTATTTTTGGCGTGGGGAAGCGGTGGGCAAAGTCTCGGCCCATTCCGCGTCCGGCGGACGAACTCCGGCAGCCCCACGCCCCAAGGCTATAGCACACCTCTTTTTTAGGCATTTTTCCACAGGACGAACTTGGCGCCAAGGGGTTCGGCTGCTCTTTTTTGGGCGAGGCTGTGCCCGCGGCCTATTTTTGGCGCGGGGAGGGGTGGTCAAAGTCTTGGCCCATTCCGAGTCCGGCGGACGAACTCCGGCAGCCCCACGCCCCAAGGCTATAGCACACCTCTTTTTTAGGCATTTTTCCGCAGGACGAACTTGGCGCCAAGGGGTTCGGCTGCTCTTTTTTGGGCGAGGCTGTGCCCGTGGCTTATTTCTGTCGTGGGGAGGGGGTGGCCAAAGTCTCAGCCCATTCCGAGGAAGGCGGACGAAGTGCGCCGGTCCCACGCCCAAAGGCTAAAGCACGCCCCTTTTTTTGGCATTTTTCCGCAGCACGAACTTGTCGCCATGGGGTTCGGCTGCTCTTTTTTGGGCGAGGCTGTGCCCACGGCCTATTTCTGTCATGGGGAGGCGGTGGCCAAAGTCTCAGACCATTCCGAGGAAGGCGGAGGAAGTGCGCCGGCCCCACGCCCCAAGGCTATAGCCCACCCCTTTTTTGGGCATTTATCCGCCGGAGGAACTTGGCGCCAAGGGGTTCGGCTGCTCTTTTCTGGGCGCGGCTGTGCCCGCGGCCTATTTTTGTCGCGGGGAAGGGGTGGGCAAAGTCTCGGCCCATTCCGAGGATGGCAGACGAAGTTCGCCAGCCCCACGTCCCAAGGCTATAGCCCACCCCCTTTTTGGGAACTTTTCCGCAGGACGAACTTGGCGCCAAGGGGTTCGGCTGCTCTTTTTTGGGCGCGGCTGTGCCCGCGGCCTATTTTTGTCACGGCTGTGCCCACGGCCTAATTTTGTTGCGGGGAGGGGTTGGGAAAAGTCTCGGCCCATTCCGAGTCCGGCGGACGAAGTTCGCCCGCCCCACGCCCCAAGCCTATAGCCCACCCCCTATTTGGGCATTTTTCCGCAGGACGAACTTTGCGCCAAGGGGTTCGGCTGCTCTTTTTTGGGCGCGGCAGTCCCTGTTGCCTATTTTTTTCGCGGGGAAGGGGTGGGCAAAATCTGAGCACATTCCAAGTCTGGCGGACGAAGTTCGCCCGCCCCACGCCCCAAGGCTAAAGCCCACCCCCTTTTTGGGCATTTTTCCGCAGGACGAACTTGGCGCCAAGGGGTTCGGCTGCTCTTTTTTGGGCGCGGCTGTGCCCGCGGCCTATTTTTGTCGCGGGCAGGGGTTGGGCAAAGTCTTGGCCCATTCCGAGTCCGGCGGACGAAGTTCGCCTGCCCCACGCCCCAAGGCTATAGCCGACCCCTTTTTTGGGCATTTTTCCGCAGGACGAACTTTGCGCCAAGGCGTTCGGCTGCTCTATTTTGGGCGCGGCTGTGCCCGCGGGCTATTTTTGTCGCGGGGAGGGGGTGGGCAAAGGCTCGGCCCATTCCGAGTCCGGCGGACGAAGTTGGCCCGCCGCACGCCCCAAGGCTATAGCCCACCCCCTATTTGGGCATTCTTCCACAAGACGAACTTGGCACCAAGGGGTTCGGCTTCTCTTTTTTGGGCGCGGCTGTGTCCGCGGCCTATTTTTATTGCGGGGAGCGGGTGGTCAATGTCTCGGCCCATTCCGAGTCCGGCGGACGAAGTTCGCCAGCCCCACGCACCTAGGCTATAGCCCACCCCCTTTTTGGGCATTTTTTCGCAGGACGAACTTGGCGCCAAGGGGTTCGGCTGCTCTTTTTTGGGCGCGGCGGACCCCGCGGCCTATTTTTGTCGCGGGGAGGGGGGGGGAAAAGTCTAGGCACATTCCGACTCCGGCGGACGACGTTCGCCCGCCCCACGCCCCAAGGCTATAGCCCACCCCCTTTTTGGGCATTTTTCCGCAGGACGAAGTATGCGCGAAGGGGTTCGGCTGCTCTCCTTTGGGCGCGGCTGTCCCCGCGGCCTATTTTTGTCGTGGGGAGGGGGTGGGCAAAGTCTTGGCCCATTCCGAGTCCGGCGGACGTAGTTCGCCTGCCCCACGCCCCAAAGCTATAGCCCACCCCCTTTTTGGGCATTTTTTCGCAGGACGAACTTGGCGCCAAGGGGTTCGGCTGCTCTTTTTTGGGTGCGGCGGTGCCCGTGGCCTATTTTTGTCCCGGGGAGGGGGTGGGCAAAGTCTCGGCCCATTCCAAGTCCGGCGGACATAGTTCGCCTGCCCCACGCCCCAAGGCTATAGCCCACCCCCTTTTTGGGCATTTTTCCGCAGGACGAACTTGGCGCCAAGGGGTTCGGCTGCTCTTTTTTGGGCGCAGCAGTGCCCGCGGCCTATTTTTTTCATGGGGAGGGGGTGGGCAAAGTCTCGGCCCATTCTGAGTCCGACGGACGTAGTTCGCCTGCCCCACGCCCCAAGGCTATAGCCCACCCGCTTTTTGGGCATTTTTCCGCCGGACGAACTTGGCTCCAAGGGGTTCGGCTGCTCTTTTTTGTTCGCGGCCGTGCCCGTGGCCTATTCTTGTCGCGGGGAGGGGGTGGGCAAAGTCTCGGCACATTCCGACTCCGGCGGACGAAGTTCACCAGCCCCACGTCCAAAGGCTATAGCCCACCCCTTTTTTGGGCATTTTTCCGCAGGACGAACTTGGCGCCAAGGGGTTCGGCTGCTCTTTTTTGTACGCGGCCGTGCCCGAGGCCTATTTTTGGTGCGGGGAGGGGGTTGGAAAAGTCTCGGCCCATTCCGAGTCCGGCGGACGAGGTTCGCCCGCCCCACGCCCCAAGGCTATAGCCCACCCCTTTTTTGGGCATTCTTCCGCAGGACGAACTTGGCGCCCAATGGTTTGGCTGCTCTTTTTTGGGCGCGGTTGTGACCGCGGCCTATTTTGGCCGTGGGGAGGGGGTGGCCAATGTCTCGGCGCATTCCGAGTCCGGCGGACGAAGCTCGCCGGCCCCACGCCCCAAGGCTATAGCCCACCCCTTTTTTGGGCATTTTTCCACAGGACGAACTTGGCCCCAAGGGGTTCGGCTGCTCTTTTTTGGGCATGGCTGTGCCCGCGGCCTATTTTTGTCGCGGGGAGGGGGTGGGCAAAGTCTTGGCCCATTCCGAGTCCGGCGGACGTAGTTCGCCTGCCCCATGCCCCAAAGCTATAGCCCACCCACTTTTTGGGCATTTTTTCGCAGGAGGAACTTGGCGCCAAGGGGTTCGGCTGCTCTTTTTTGGGTGCGGCTGTGCCCGCGGCCTATTTTTGGTGCGGGGAGGGGGTGGCCAAAGTCTCTGCCCATTCCGAATCCGGCGGACGTAGTTCGCCTGCCCCACGCCCCAAGGCTATAGCCCACCCCCTTTTTGGGCATTTTTCCGCAGGACGAACTTGGCGCCAAGGGCTTCGGCTGCTCTTTTTTGGGCGCAGCGGTGCCCGCGGCCTATTTTTGTCATGGGGAGGGGGTGGGCAAAGTCTCGGCCCATTCTGAGTCCGGCGGACGTAGTTCGCCTGCCCCACGCCCCAAGGCTATAGCCCACCCCTTTTTTGGGCATTTTTCCGCAGGACGAACTTGGCTCCAAGGGGTTCGGCTGCTCTTTTTTGTTCGTGGCTGTGCCCGTGGCCTATTCTTGTCGCGGGGAGGGGGTGGACAAAGTCTCGGCACATTCCGACTCCGGCGGACGAAGTTCGCCAGCCCCACGCCCAAAGGCTATAGCCCACCCCTTTTTTGGGCATTTTTCCGCAGGATGAACTTGGCGCCAAGTGGTTCGGCTGCTCTTTTTTGTACGCGGCCGTGCCCGAGGCCTATTTTTGGCGAGGGGAGGGGGTTGGAAAAGTCTCGGCCCATTCCGAGTCCGGCGGACGAAGTTCGCCAGCCCCACGCCCCAACGCTATAGCCCACCCCTTTTTTGGGCATTCTTCCGCAGGACGAACTTGGCGCCCAGGGGTTCGGCTGCTCTTTTTTGGGCGCGGTTGTGCCCGTGGCCTATTTTTGTCGTGGGGAGGGGGTGGCCTATGTCTCGGCGCATTCCGAGTCCGGCGGACGAAGTTCGCCAGCCCCACGGCCCAAGGCTATAGCCCACCCCTTTTTTGGGCATTTTTCCATAGGACGAACTTGGCCCCAAGGGGTTCGGCTGCCCTTTTTTGGGCATGGCTGTGCCTGCGGCCTATTTTTTGCGCGGGGAGGGGGTGGGAAAAGTCTCGGCCCATTCCGAGTCCGGCGGACGAAGTGCGCCGGCCCCACGCCCCAAGGGTATAGCCCACCCCCTTTTTGGGCAGTTTTCCGCATGACGAACTTGGCGCCAAGGGGTTCGGCTGTTCTTTTTTGTGTGCAGCTATGCCCATTGCCTATTTTTGGCGCGGGGTGGGGGTGGGAAAAGTCTCGGCCCATTCCGAGTCCGGCGGATGAACTTCGGCCGCCCCACGCCCCAAGGCTATAGCACACCCCCTTTCTGGGTATTTTTCCGCAGGACGAACATGACGTGATGGGGTTCGCCTGCTCTTTTTTGGGCACGGCTGTGCCCGCGGCCTATTTTTGGCACGGGTAGGGGGTGAGCAAAATAGCGGCCCATTCCGCGGAAGGCGGATGAACATTCCCGGCCCCACGCCCAAAGGCTATAGCACACCCCTTTTTCGGGCATTTTTCCGCAGGACGAACATGGTGCCTAGGGGTTTGGCTGCTCTCTTTTGGGCGCGGCCTAGCCCGCGGCCTATTTTTGTCGTGGGGAGGGGGTGGCCAATGTCGCGGCCCATTCCGAGGAAGGCGGACGAAGTTAGCCGGCCGCACGCCCAAATGCTATAGCACACCCCTTTTTTCTGCATTATTCCGCAGGACGAACTTGGCGCCGAGGGGTTCGGCTGCTCTTTTTTGGGCGCGGCTGTGCCCGCGGCCTATTTTTGTCGCAAGGAGTGGGTGGGCAAAGTCTCGGCCCAATCGGAGTCCAGCAGACGAAATTCGCCAGCCCCACGCCCCAAGGCTATAGCCCACCCCTTTTTTGGCCATTTTTCTGCAGGACGAACATGGCGCCAAGGGGTTCGGCTGTTCTTTTTTTGGCGAGGCTGTGCCCGCGGCCTATTTTTGTCGCGGGGAGGGGGTGGCCAAAGTCTCGGCCCATTCCATGGAAGGCGGATTAAGTTCGCCGGTCCCACGCCCAAAGGCTATGGCACATCCCTTTTTTGGGCATTTTTCCGCAGGACGAACTTGGCGCCTAGGGGTTCGGCTGCTCTTTTTTCGGCGCGGCTGTGCCCGCGGCCTATTTTTGTTGAAGGGAGGGGGTGGGAAAAGTCTCGGCCCATTCCGAGTCCGACGGACGAAGTTCGCCAGCCCCACGCTCCAAGGCTATAGCCCACCCCCTTTTGGGCATTTTGCCGTAGGACGAACTTGGCGCCAAGGGGTTCGGCTGCTCTTTATTGGCCGCGGCTGTGCCTGCGGCCTATTTTTGTCCCGGGGAGGGGGTGGGCAAAGTCTCGGTCCATTCTGAGTCCGGCGGACGAAGTTCGCCAGCACGCCCAAAGGCTATAGCACACCCCTTTTTTGGGCATTTTGCCGGAGGACGAACATGGCGCCAAGGGGTTTGGCTGCTCTTTTTTGGGTGCGGTTATGCACGTGGCCTCTTTTTGTCATCGGGAGGGGGTGGGTAAAGTCTCGGCCCATTTCGAGGCAGGCGGACGAAGTTCGCCATCCCCACGCCCCAAGGCTATAGCCCACCCCCTTTTTGGGCATTTTTCCGCTGGACGAACTTGGCACCAAGGGGTTTGGCAGCTCTTTTTTATGCGTGGCTGTGCCCGCGGCCTATTTTAGTCACGGGGAGGGGGTGGCCAAAGTCTCGGCCCATTCCGAGTCCGGCGGACGAAGTTCGCCAGCCCCACGCCCCAAGGCTATAGCCCACCCCCTTTTGGGCATTTTTCCGCAGGACGAACTTGGCCCCAAGGGGTTCGGCCGCTCTTTTTTGGGTGCGGCTGTGCCTGCGGCCTATTTTTGGTGCGGGGATGGGGTGGGCAAAGTCTCGGCCCATTCCGAGGAAGGCGGATGAACTTTGCCGGCCCCACGCCCAAATCCAATAACCGACCCCATTTTTGGGCGTTTTTCTGCAGGACGAACTTGGCGCCAAGGGGTTCGGCTGCTCTTTTTTCGGCGGGGTTGTGCCCGCGGCCTATTTTTGTCACAGGGAGGTGGTGGGAAAAGTCTCGGCCCATTCCGAGGATGGCGGATGAACGTTGCCGGCCCCACGCCCAAAGGCTACAGCACACCTCTTTTTTGGGCATTTTTCCGCAGGACGAACTTGGCGCCAAGGGGTTCGGCTGCTCTTTTTTGGGCGCGGCTGTGCCCGCGGTCTATTTTGGTCGCGGGGAGGGGGTGGGCAAAGTCTCGGCCCATTCCGAGGAAGGCGGACGAAGTGCGCCGGCCCCACACCCAAAGGCTATAGCACACCTCTTTTTTGAGCATTTTTCCGCAGGACGAACTCGGCGCCTAGGGGTTCGGCCGCTCTTTTTTGGGTGCGGCTGTGCCTGCGGCCTATTTTTGGTGCGGGGATGGGGTGGGCAAAGTCTCGGCCCATTCCGAGGAAGGCGGATGAACTTTGCCGGCCCCACGCCCAAATCCAATAACCGACCCCATTTTTGGGCGTTTTTCTGCAGGACGAACTTGGCGCCAAGGGGTTCGGCTGCTCTTTTTTCGGCGGGGTTGTGCCCGCGGCCTATTTTTGTCGCTGGGAGGGGGTGGGAAAAGTCTCGGCCCATTCCGAGGAAGGCGGACGAAGTTCGCCGGCCCCACGCCCAAAGGCTATAGCAAACCCCTTTTATGGGCAATTTTCCGCAGGATGAACTTGGCGCCAAGTGGTTCGGCTTCTCTTTTTTGGGCGCGGCTGTGCCCGCGTCCTATTTTTGTCACGGGGAGGGGATGGCCAAAGTCTCGGCCCATTCCGAGTCCAGCGGACGAACTTTGCCGGCCCCACGCCCCAAGGCTATATTACACCCCTTTTTTGGGCATTTCTCCGCAGGACGAACTTGGTGCCAAGGGGTTCGGCTGCTCTTTTTTGGGCGCGGCTTAGCCCGCGGCCTATTTTTGGTGCACGGAGGGGGTGGCCGAAGTCTGGGCCCATTCCGAGGAAGGCGGATGAACTTTGCCGGCCCCACGCCCAAAGGCTATAGCACACCCCTTTTTTGAGCATTTTGCCGCAGGACGAACTTGGCGCCAGGGGGTTCGGCTGCTCTTTTTTGGACGCGGCTGTGGCCGCGGTCTATTTTGGTCGCGGGGAGGGGGTGGGCAATGTCTCGGCCCATTCCGAGTCCGGCGGACGAAGGTCGCCAGCCCCACGCCCCAAGGCTATAGCACACCCCAATTTTGGGCATTTTTCCGCAGGACGAACTTGGCACCAGGGGGTTCGGCTGCTCTTTTTTGGGCGCGGCTGTGCCCGCGGTCTATTTTGGTCGCAGGGAGGGGGTGGGCAAAGTCTCGGCCCATTTCGAGTCCGGCGGACGAAGGTCGCCAGCCCCACGCCCCAAGGCTATAGCACACCCCTTTTTTGGGCATTTTTCCGCAGGACGAACTTGGCGCCAAGGGGTTCGGCTGTTCATTTTTGGGCGCGGCTGTGCCCGCGGCCTATTTTTGGTGTGGGGAGGGGGTGGGCAAAGTCTCGGCCCATTCCGAGGAAGGCAGATGAACTTTGCCGGCCCCACGCCCAACGGCTATAGCACACTCCTTTTTTGGGCATTTTGCCGCAGGACGAACTTGGCGCCAAGGGTTTCGGCTGCTCTTTTTTGTTCATGGCTGTGCCCGTGGCCTATTCTTGTCGCGGGGAGGGGGTGGGCAAAGTCTCGGCACATTCCGACTCCGGCGGACGAAGTTCGCCAGCCCCACGCCCAAAGGCTATAGCCCACCCCTTTTTTGGGCATTTTTCCGCAGGATGAACTTGGCGCCAAGGGGTTCGGCTGCTCTTTTTTGTACGCGGCCGTGCCCGAGGCCTATTTTTGGCGAGGGGAGGGGGTTGGAAAAGTCTCGGCCCATTCCGAGTCCGGCGGACGAAGTTCGCCAGCCCCACGCCCCAAGGCTATAGCCCACCCCTTTTTTGGGCATTTTTCCGCAGGACGAACTTGGCGCCAAGGGGTTCGACTGCTCTTTTTTTGGCGCGGCAGTGCCCGCGGCCGATTTTTGTTGCGGGGAGGGGTTGGGCAATATCTCGGCACATTCCGAGTCCGGCGGACGAAGGTCGCCAGCCCCACGCCCAAAGGCTATAGCCCACCCCTTTTTTGGGCATTTTTCCGCAGGACGAACTTGGCGCCAAGGGGTTCGGCTGCTCTTTTTTGTACGCGGCCATGCCCGAGGCCTATTTTTGGCGCGGGGAGGGGGTTGGAAAAGTCTCGGCCCATTCCGAGTCCGGCGGACGAAGTTCGCCCGCCCCACGCCCCTAGGCTATAGCCCACCCCTGTTTTGGGCATTCTTCCGCAGGACGAACTTGGCGCCCAGGGGTTTGGCTGCTCTTTTTTGGGCGCGGTTGTGCCCGCGGCCTATTTTGGCCGTGGGGAGGGGGTGGCCAATGTCTCGGCGCATTCCGAGTCCGGCGGACGAAGCTCGCCGGCCCCACGCCCCAAGGCTATAGCCCACCCCTTTTTTGGGCATTTTTCCACAGGACGAACTTGGCCCCAAGGGGTTCGGCTGCTCTTTTTTGGGCATGGCTGTGCCCGCGGCCTATTTTTGTCGCGGGGAGGGGGTGGGCAAAGTCTTGGCCCATTCCGAGTCCGGCGGACGTAGTTCGCCTGCCCCATGCCCCAAAGCTATAGCCCACCCACTTTTTGGGCATTTTTTCGCAGGAGGAACTTGGCGCCAAGGGGTTCGGCTGCTCTTTTTTGGGTGCGGCAGTGCCCGCGGCCTATTTTTGGTGCGGGGAGGGGGTGGCCAAAGTCTCGGCCCATTCCGAATTCGGCGGACGTCGTTCGCCTGCCCCACGCCCCAAGGCTATAGCCCACCCCCTTTTTGGGCATTTTTCCGCAGGACGAACTTGGCGCCAAGGGCTTCGGCTGCTCTTTTTTGGGCGCAGCGGTGCCCGCGGCCTATTTTTGTCACGGGGAGGGGGTGGGCAAAGTCTCGGCCCATTCTGAGTCCGGCGGACGTAGTTCGCCTGCCCCATGCCCCAAGGCTATAGCCCACCCCCTTTTTGGGCATTTTTCCGCAGGACGAACTTGGCTCCAAGGGGTTCGGCTGCTCTTTTTTGTTCGTGGCTGTGCCCGTGGCCTATTCTTGTCGCGGGGAGGGGGTGGGCAAAGTCTCGGCACATTCCGACTCCGGCGGACGAAGTTCGCCAGCCCCACGCCCAAAGGCTATAGCCCACCCCTTTTTTGGGCATTTTTCCGCAGGATGAACTTGGCGCCAAGGGGTTCGGCTGCTCTTTTTTGTACGCGGCCGTGCCCGAGGCCTATTTTTGGCGAGGGGAGGGGGTTGGAAAAGTCTCGGCCCATTCCGAGTCCGGCGGACGAAGTTCGCCAGCCCCACGCCCCAACGCTATAGCCCACCCCTTTTTTGGGCATTCTTCCGCAGGACGAACTTGGCGCCCAGGGGTTCGACTGCTCTTTTTTTGGCGCGGCAGTGCCCGCGGCCGATTTTTGTTGCGGGGAGGGGTTGGGCAATGTCTCGGCACATTCCGAGTCCGGCGGACGAAGTGCGCCAGCCCCAAGCCCCAAGGCTATAGCCCACCACTTTTTTGGGTATTTTTCCGCAGGACGAACTTGGCGCCAAGGGGTTCGGCTGCTCTTTTTTGGGCGCGGCTGTGCCCGCAGCCTATTTTTGTCACAGGGAGGTGGAGGGAAAAGTCTCGGCCCGTTCAGAGTCCGGCGGACGAACTTCGGCAGCCCCACGCCCCCTGGCTATAGCCCACCCCCTTTTTGGGCATTTTTCCGCAGGATGAAATTGGCGCCAAGGAGTTCGGCTGCTCTTTTTTGGGCACGGCTGTGCCCGCGGCCTATTTTTATCGCGGGGAGGGGGTGGGCAAAGTGTCGGCCCCTTCCGAGGTAGGCGGATGAAGTTCGCCAGCCCCACGCCCCAAGGCTATAGCCCACCCCCTTTTTGTTCATTTTTCCGCAGGACGAACTTGGCGCCAAGGGGTTCGGCTGCTCTTTTTAGGGTGCGGCTGTGCCCGCGGCCTATTTTTATTGCGGGGGAGGGGTGGGCAAAGTCTCGGCCCATTTCGAGTCCGGCGGACGAAGTGCGCCAGCCCCACGCCCCAAGGCTATAGCCCACCCCCTTTTTGGGCATTTTTCCGCAGGACGAACTTGGCGGCAAGGGATTCGGCTACTCTTTCTTTGGTGCAGCTGTGCCCGCGGCCTATTTTTGTCGCGGGGACGGGTTGGACAAAGTCTCGGCCCATTCCGAGGTCGGCGGACGAACTTCGCCAGCCCCACGCCCCACGCCCCAAGGCTATAGCCCACCCCTTTTTTGGGCATTTTTCCGCAGGACGAACTTGGCGCCAAGGGGTTCGACTGCTCTTTTTTTGGCGCGGCAGTGCCCGCGGCCGAGTTTTGTTGCGGGGAGGGGTTGGGCAATGTCTCGGCACATTCCGAGTCCGGCGGACGAAGTGCGCCAGCCCCAAGCCCCAAGGCTATAGCCCACCACTTTTTTGGGTATTTTTCCGTAGGACGAACTTGGCGCCAAGGGGTTCGGCTGCTCTTTTTTGGGCGCGGCTGTGCCCGCAGCCTATTTTTGTCACAGGGAGGTGGAGGGCAAAGTCTAGGCCCGTTCAGAGTCCGGCGGAGGAACTTCGGCAGCCCCACGCCCCCTGGCTATTGCCCACCCCCTTTTTGGGCATTTTTCCGCAGGATGAAATTGGCGCCAAGGAGTTCGGCTGCTCTTTTTTGGGCACGGCTGTGCCCGCGGCCTATTTTTGTCGCGGGGAGGGGGTGGGCAAAGTGTCGGCCCCTTCCGAGGAAGGCGGATGAAGTTCGCCAGCCCCACGCCCCAAGGCTATAGCCCACCCCCTTTTTGTTCATTTTTCCGCAGGACGAACTTGGCGCCAAGGGGTTCGGCTGCTCTTTTTTGGGTACGGCTGTGCCCGCGGCCTATTTTTATTGTGGGGGAGGGGTGGGCAAAGTCTCGGCCCATTTCGAGTCCGGCGGACGAAGTGCGCCAGCCCCACGCCCCAAGGCTATAGCCCACCCCCTTTTTGGGCATTTTTCCGCAGGACGAACTTGGCGCCAAGGGGTTCGGCTACTCTTTCTTTGGCGCAGCTGTGCCCGCGGCCTATTTTTGTCGCCGGGAGGAGGTGGGCAAATTCTCGGCCCATTCCAAGTCCGGTGGACGATGTTCGCCAGCCCCACGCCCCAAGGCTATAGCCCACCCCCTTTTTGGGCATTTTTCCGCGGGACGAACTTCGCGCCAAGGGGTTCGGCTGCTCTTTTTTGGGGGCGGTTGATCCCGCGGCCTATTTTTTTCATGGGGACGGGGTGGGCAAAGTCTCGGCCCATTCGGAGTCCGGCGGACGAAGTTCGCCTGCCCCACGCCCCAAGGCTATAGCCCACCCCCTTTTTAGGCATTTTTCCGCAGGACGAACTTGACGCCAAGACGTTCGGCTGCTCTTTTTTGGGCGCGGCTGTGCCCGCGGCCTATATTTGTCGTGGGGAGGGGTTGGACAAAGTATCGGCCCATTCCAAGTTCGGCAGACGAACTTCGCCAGCCCCACGCCCCACGCCCCAAGGCTATAGCCCACCCCTTTTTTGGGCATTTTTCCGCAGGACGAACTTGGCGCCAAGGGGTTCGATTGCTCTTTTTTTGGCGCGGCAGTGCCCGCGGCCGATTTTTGTTGCGGGGATGGGTTGGGCAAAGTCTCGGCACATTCCGAGTCCGGCGGACGAAGTGCGCCAGCCCCAAGCCCCAAGGCTATAGCCCACCACTTTTTTGGGTATTTTTCCGCAGGACGAACTTGGCACCAAGTGGTTCGGCTGCTCTTTTTTGGGCGCGGCTGGGCCCGCGGCCTATTTTTGTCGCGGGGAGGTGGTGGGAAAAGTCTCGGCCCGTTCTGAGTCCGGCAGACGAAGTTCGACAGCCCCACGCCCCAAGGCTATAGCCCACCCCCTTTTTGGGCATTTTTCCGCAGGACGAACTTGGCGCCAAGGGGTTCGGCTGCTCTTTTTTGGGCGCGGCTGTGCCCGCGGCCTATTTTTGTCTCGGGGAGGGTTCGCCAGCCCCACGCCGCAAGGCTGTAGCCTACCCCCTTTTTGGGCATTTTTCCGCAGGACGAACTTGGCGCCAAGGGGTTCGGCTGTTCTTTTTTCGGCGCGGCTGTGCCCGCGGCCTATTTTTTTTGTGGGGAGGGGGTGGGGAAAGTCTCGGCCCATTCCGAGTCCGGCGGACGAACTTCGCCAGCCCCACGCCCCAAGGCTATAGCCCACCCCTTTTTTGGGCATTTTTCCGCAGGACGAACTTGGCGCCAAGGGGTTCGGCTGCTCTTTTTTGGGCGAGACTGTGCCCGCGGCCTATTTTTATCACGGGGAGGGGGTGGACAAATTCTCGGCCCATTCCGAGGAAGGCGGACGAAGTTCGCCAGCCCCACGCCACAAGGCTATAGCCCACCCTTTTTTTGGGGATTTTTCCGCAGGACGAACTTGGCGCCAAGGGGTTCGCCTGCTCTGTTTTGGGCGCAGCTGGGCCCACGGCCTATTTTTGTCGCAGGGAGGGGGTGGTAAAAGTCTCGGCCCATTCCGAATCCGGCTACTCTTTTTTGGGCACGGCTGTGCCCGCAGCTTATTTTTAGTGCGGGGAGGGGGTGGGCAAAGTCTCAGCCCATTCCGAGGAAAGCGGACAAAGTTCGCCAGCCCCACGCCCAAAGGCTATAGCCCACCCCTTTTTTGGGCATTTTTCCGCAGGAAGAACTTGGCGCCAAGAGGTTCGGCTGCTCTTTTTTGGGCGCGGCTGTGCCCGCGGCCTATTTTTGTCGGGGGGAGGGGGTGGGAAAAGTCTCGGCCCATTCTGAGTCCGGCAGATGAAGTTCGCCAGCCGCACGCCCCAAGGCTATAGCCCAACCCCTTTTTGGGCATTTTTCCGCAGGACGAACTTGGCGCCAAGGGGTTCGGCTGCTCTTTTTTGGGCACGGTTGTGCCCGCAGCCTATTTTTGTCACGGGGAGGGGGTGGACAAAGTCTCGGCCCATTCCGAGTTCGGCGGACGAAGTTCGCCCGCCCCACGCCCCAAGGCTATAGCCCACCCCTGTGTTTGGTCATTTTTCCGCAGGACGAACTTGGCGCCAAGGGGTTCGACTGCTCTTTTTTGGGTGCGGCTGATCTCGCGGCCTATTTTTGACACGGGGAGGGGGTGGGCCAAGTCTCGGCCCATTCTGAGTCCGGCAGACGAAGTTCGCCAGCCCCACGCCCCAAGGCTATAGCCCACCCCTTTTTTGGGGATTTTTCCGCAGGACGAACTTGGCGCCAAGGGGTTCGGCTGCCCTTTTTTGGGCGCGGCTGTGCCCGCGGCCTATTTTTATCGCGGGGAGGGGGTGGGCAAATTCTCGGCCCATTCCGAGGAAGGCGGACGAAGTTCGCCAGCCCCACGCCCCAAGGCTATAGCCCACCCCTTTTTTGGGCATTTTTCCGCAGGACGAACTTGGCGCCAAGAGGTTCGGCTGCTCTTTTTTGGGCGCGGCTGTGCCCGCAGCCTATTTTTGTCGGGGGGAGGGGGTGGGAAAAGTCTCGGCCCATTCCAAGTCCGGCGGACGAAGTGCGCCGGCCCCACACCCCAAGGCTATAGCCCACCCCCTTTTTGGGCATTTTTCCGCAGGACGAACTTGGCGCCAAGGGGTTCGACTGCTCTTTTTTGGGCGCGACTGATCCCGCGGCCTATTTTTGACACGGGGAGGGGGTGGGGCAAGTCTCGGCCCATTCTGAGTCCGGCAGACGAAGTTCGCCAACCGCACGCCCCAAGGCTATAGCCCAACCCCTTTTTGGGCATTTTTCCGCAGGACGAACTTGGCGCCAAGGGGTTCGACTGCTCTTTTTTGGGCGTGGATGTGCCCGCGGCCTATTTTTGTCGCGGGGAAGAGGTGGGCAGAGTGTCGGCCCATTCCGAGTCCGGCGGACGAAGTACGCCCGACCCACGCCCCAAGGCTGTAGCCCACCACTTTTTTGGGCATTTTTCCGCAGGACGAACTTTGCGCCAAGGGGTTCGGTTGCTCTTTTTTGGGCGCGGCTGTGTCCGCGGCCTATTTTTGTCGCGGGGAGGGGGTGGGAAAAGTCTCGGCCCATTCCGAGCCCGGCGGACGAACTTCGGCAGCCCCACGCCCCAAGGCTATAGCATACCCCTTTTTTGGGTATTTTTCCGCAGGATGAACTTGGCGCCATGGGGGTCGACCGCTCTTTTTTGGGCACTGCTGTGCCCGCGGCCTATTTTTATCGTGGGGAGGGGGTGGGAAAAGTCTCGGCCCGTTCTGTGTACAACGGACGAACTTCGGCTGCCCCACGCCCCAAGGCTATAGCACACCCCTTTTTGAGCATTTTTCCGCAGGACGAACCTGGCGCGAAGGGGTTCGGCTGCTCTTTTTTTTGGCGCGGCTGTGCCAGTGTCCTATTTTTGTCGCGGGGAGGGGGTGGGCAAAGTCTCGTCACATTCCGAGTGCGGCGGACGAAGTTCGCCAGCCCCACGCCGCAAGGCATTATCCCACCCATTTTTTGGGCATTTTTCCGCAGGACGAACTTGGCGCCAAGGGGTTCGGCTCCTATTCTTTGGGCGCGGCTGTGCCTGCGGCCTATTTTTGTCGCGGGGAGGGGGTGGGGAAAGTCTCGGCCCGTTCCGTGTACGGCGGACGAACTTCGGCTGCTCCACGCCCCAAGGCTATAGCACACCCCTTTTTGAGCATTTTTCCGCAGGACGAACCTGGCGCCAAGGGGTTCGGCTGCTCTTTTTTTTGGCGCGTCTGTGCCAGTGGCCTATTTTTGTCGCGGGGAGGGGGTGGGAAAAGTCTCGTCACATTCCGAGTGCGGCGGACGAAGTTCGCCAGCCCCACGCCGCAAGGCTATAGCCCACCCCTTTTTTGGGCATTTTTCCGCAGGACGAACTTGGCGCCAAGGGGTTCGGCTCCTATTTTTTGGGCGCGGCTGTGCCTGCGGCCTATTTTTGTCACGGGGAGGGGGGTGGGCAAAGTCTCGGCCCATTCCGAGTCCGGCGGACGAAGTCCGCCCGCCCCACGCCCCAAGGCTATAGCCCACCCCTTTTTTGGGCATTTTTCCGCAGGACGAACTTGGCGCCAAGGGGTTCCGCTGCTCTTTTTGGGTGCGGCTGTGCCCGCGGCCTATTTTTGTCGCGGGGAGGGGGTGGGAAAAGTCTCGGCCCATTCCGAGTCCGGCGGCCGAACTTCGGCATCCCCACGCCCCAAGGCTATAGCACACCCCTTTTTTGGGCATTTTTCCGCAGGACGAACTTGGCGCCAAGGGGTTCGACTGCTCTTTTTTGGGCGCGGCTGTGCCCGCGGCCTATTTTTATCGTGGGGAGGGGGTGGGAAAAGTCTCCGCCCGTTCTGTGCACGGCGGACGAACTTCGGCTGCCCCACGCCCCAAGGCTATAGCACACCCCTTTTTGGGCATTTTTCCGCAGGTCGAACTTGGCGCCAAGGGGTTCGGCTGCTCTTTTTTTTGGCGCGGCTGTGCCAGTGGCCTATATTTGTCGCGGGGAAGAGGTGGGCAGAGTCTCGGCCCATTCCGAGTCCGGCGGACGATGTACACCCGACCCTCGCCCCAAGGCTATAGCCCACTACTTTTTTGGGCATTTTTCCGCAGGACGAACTTGGTGCCATGGGGTTCGGCTGCTCTTTTTTTTGGCGCGGCTGTGCCAGTGGCCTATTTTTGTCGTGGGGAGGGGGTGGGCAAAGTCTCGGCACATTCCGAGTGCGGCGGACGAAGTCCGCCAGCCCCACGCCGCAAGGCTATAGCCCACCCCTTTTTTGGGCATTTTTCTGCAGGACGAACTTGGCGCCAAGGGGTTCGGCTCCTCTTTTTTGGGCGCGGCTGTGCCTGCGGCCTATTTTTGTCGCGGGGAGGGGGTGGGGAAAATCTCGGCCCATTCCGAGTCCGGCGGACGAACTTCGGCAGCCCCACGCCCCAAGGCAATAGCACACCCCTTTTTTGGGCATTTTTCTCCTGGACGAACTTGGTGCCTAAGGGTTCGGCTGCTCTTTTTCGGGCGTGGATGTGCCCGCGGCCTATTTTTGTCGCGGGGAAGAGGTGGGCAGAGTCTCGGCCCATTCCGAGTCCGGCGGACGAAGTACGCCCAACCCACGCCCCAAGGCTATAGCCCATCACTTTTTTGGGCATTTTTCCGCAGGACGAACTTGGCGCCAAGGGGTTCGGCTGCTCTTTTTTGGTCGTGGCTGTGCCCGCGGCCTATTTTTGTCGTGGGGAGGGGGTGGAGAAAGTCTCGGCCAATTCCGAGTCCGGCGGACGATGTTCGCCAGCCCCACGCCCCAAGGCTATAGCCCACCCCTTTTTTGGGCATTTTTCCGCAGGACGAACTTCGCGCCAAGGGGTTCGGCTGCTCCTTTTTGGGCGCGGCTGTGCCCACGGCCTATATTTGTCACGGGGAGGGGGTGGAGAAAGTCTCGGCCCATTCCGAGTCCGGCGGACGATGTTCGCCAGCCCCACGCCCCAAGGCTATAGCCCACCCCTTTTTTGAGGATTTTTCCGCAGGACGAACTTGGCGCCAAGGGGTTCGGCTGCTCTTTTTTGGGCGCGGCTGTGCCCGCGGCGTATTTTTATTGCGGGAAGTGGGTGGGCAATTTCTCGGCCCATTCCGAGGAAGGCGGACCAAGTTCGCCAGCCCCACGCCCCAAGGCTATAGCCCACCCTTTTTTTGGGGATTTTTTTGCAGGACGAACTTGGCGCCAAGGGGTTCGCCTGCTCTTTTTTGGGCGTGGCTGGGCCCGTGGCCTATTTTTGTCGGGGGAGGGGGTGGGAAAAGTCTCGGCCCATTCCGAGTCCGGCATACGAACTTCGGCAGCCCGACTCCCCAAGGCTATAGCATATCCCTTTTTTGGGCATTTTTCCGCAGGACGAACTTGGCGCCATGGGGGTCGACAGCTCTTTTTTGGGCGCCCTGTGCCCGCGGCCTATTTTTGGCCTGGCAAGGGGGTGGGCAAAGTCTCGCCCCATTCCGAGACCGGCGGACGAAGTTCGCCAGCCCCACGCCCCAAGGCTATACCCCACCCCTTTTTTGGGCATTTTTCCGCAGGACGAACTTGGCACCAAGGGGTTCGACTGCTCTTTTTTGGGCACTGCTGTGCCCACGGCCTATTTTTATCGTGGGGAGGGGGTGGGAAAAGTCTCGGCCCGTTCTGTGTACAGCGGACGAACTTCGGCTGCCCCACGCCCCAAGGCTATAGCACACCCCTTTTTGAGCATTTTTCCGCAGGACGAACTTGGCGCCAAGGGGTTCGGCTGCTCTTTTTTTTGGCGCGGCTGTGCCAGTGGCCTATTTTTGTCGCGGGGAGGGGGTGGGCAAAGTCTCGTCACATTCCGAGTGCGTCGTACGAAGTTCGCCAGCCCCACGCCGCAAGGCTATAGCCCACCCCTTTTTTGGGCATTTTTCCGCAGGACGAACTTGGCGCCAAGGGGTTCCGCTGCTCTTTTTGGGTGCGGCTGTGCCCGCGGCCTATTTTTGTCGCGGGGAGGGGGTGGGAAAAGTCTCGGCCCATTCCGAGTCCGGCGGCCGAACTTCGGCATCCCCACGCCCCAAGGCTATAGCACACCCCTTTTTTGGGCATTTTTCCGCAGGACGAACTTGGCGCCAAGGGGTTCGACTGCTCTTTTTTGGGCGCGGCTGCGCCCGCGGCCTATTTTTGTCGAGGGGAAGAGGTGGGCAGAGTCTCGGCCCATTCCGAGTCCGGCGGACGATGTACGCCCGACCCACGCCCCAAGGCTATAGCCCACCACTTTTTTGGGCATTTTTCCGCAAGACGAACTTGGCGCAATGGGGGTCGACAGCTCTTTTTTTGGTTGCTGTGCCCGCGGCCTATTTTTGGCGCGGCAAGGGGGTGGGCAAAGTCTCGCCCCATTCCGAGTCCGGCGGACGAAGTTCGCCAGCCCCACGCCCCAAGGCTATAGCCCACCCCTTTTTTGGGCATTTTTCCGCAGGACGAACTTGGCACCATGGGGTTCGACTGCTCTTTTTTGGGCGCGGCTGCGCCCGCGGCCTATTTTTGTCGCGGGGAGGGGGTGGGAAAAGTCTCGGCCCATTCCGAGCCCAGCGGACGAACTTCGGCAGCCCCACTCCCCAAGGCTATAGCATACCCCTTTTTTGGGCATTTTTCCGCAGGACGAACTTGGCGCCATGGGGGTCGACAGCTCTTTTTTGGGCGCCCTGTGCCCGCGGCCTATTTTTGGCCTGGCAAGGGGGTGGGCAAAGTCTCGGCCCATTCCGAGGAAGGCGGACGAAGTTCGCCAGCCCCACGCCCCAAGGCTATAGCCCACCCCTTTTTTGGGCATTTTTCCGCAGGACGAACTTGGCACCATGGGGTTCGGCTCCTATTTTTTGGGCGCGGCGGTGCCTGCGGCCTATTTTTGTCGTGGGGAGGGGGTGGGAAAAGTCTCGGCCCGTTCTGTGTACGGCGGATGAACTTCGGCTGCTCCACGCCCTAAGGCTATAGCACACCCCTTTTTGGGCATTTTTCCGCAGGTCGAACTTGGCGCTAAGGGGTTCGGCTGCTCTTTTTTTTGGCGCCGCTGTGCCAGTGGCCTATTTTTGTCGAGGGGAAGAGGTGGGCAGAGTCTCGGCCCATTCCGAGTCCGGCGGACGATGTACGCCCGACTCACGCCCCAAGGCTATAGCCCACCACTTTTTTGGGCATTTTTCCGCAAGACGAACTTGGCGCAATGGGGGTCGACAGCTCTTTTTTTGGTTGCTGTGCCCGCGGCCTATTTTTGGCGCGGCAAGGGGGTGGGCAAAGTCTCGCCCCATTCCGAGACCGGCGGACGAAGTTCGCCAGCCCCACGCCCCAAGGCTATAGCCCACCCCCTTTTTGGGCATTTTTCCGCGGGACGAACTTCGCGCCAAGGGGTTCGGCTGCTCTTTTTTGGGCACGGTTGTGCCCGTAGCCTATTTTTGTCGCGGGGAGGGGGTGGACAAAGTCTCGGCCAATTACGAGTTCGGCGGACGAAGTTCGCCCGCCCCACGACCCAAGGCTATAGCCCACCCCTGTGTTTGGGCATTTTTCCGTAGGACGAACTTGGCGCCAAGGGGTTCGGCAGCTCTTTTTTGGGCGCGGCTGTGCCCGCGGCCTATTTTTGTTGTGGGGAGGGGGTGGGAAAAGTCTCGGCCCATTCCGAGTCCGCTGGACGTAGTTCGCCAGCCCCACGCCCCAAGGCTATAGCCCACCCCTTTTTTGGGCATTTTTCCGCCGGACGAACTTGGCGCCAAGGGGTTCGGCTGCTCTTTTTTGGTCGTGGCTGTGCCCGCGGCCTATTTTTGTCGCTGGGAGGGGGGTGAGAAAGTCTCGGCCAATTCCGAGTCCGGCGGACGATGTTCGCCAGCCCCACGCCCCAAGGCTATAGCCCACCCCTTTTTTGGGCATTTTTCCGCAGGACGAACTTCGCGCCAAGGGGGTCGGCAGCTCTTTTTTGGGCGCGGCTGTGCCCACGGCCTATATTTGTCACGGGGAGGGGGTGGAGAAAGTCTCGGCCCATTCCGAGTCCGGCGGACGATGTTCGCCAGCCCCACGCCCCAAGGCTATAGCCCACCCCTTTTTTGGGGATTTTTCCGCAGGACGAACTTGGCGCCAAGGGGTTCGGCTGCTCTTTTTTGGGCGCGGCTGTGCCCGTGGCGTATTTTTAATCGCGGGAAGTGGGTGGGCAATTTCTCGGCCCATTCCGAGGAAGGCGGACGAAGTTCGCCAGCCCCACGCCCCAAGGCTATAGCCCACCCTTTTTTTGGGGATTTTTTCGCAGGACGAACTTGGCGCCAAGGGGTTCGCCTGCTCTTTTTTGGGCGTGGCTGGGCCCGTGGCCTATTTTTGTCGGGGGAGGGGGTGGGAAAAGTCTCGGCCCATTCCGAGTCCGGCATACGAACTTCGGCAGCCCAACTCCCCAAGGCTATAGCACACCCATTTTTTGGGCATTTTTCCGCAGGACGAACTTGGCGCAATGGGGTTCGGCTGCTCTTTTTTGGGAGCGGCTGTGCCCGCGGCCAATTTTGGTCACGGGGAGGGGGTGGGCAAAGTCTCGGCCCATTCCGAGTCCAGCGGACGAAGTTCGCCAGCCCACGCCCCAAGGCTATAGCACACCCCTTTTTGGGCATTTTTCTGCAGGACGAACTTGGCGCCAAGGGGTTCGGCTGCTCTTTTTTTTGGTACGGCTGTGCCAGTGGCCTATTTTTGTCGCGGGGAAGAGGTGGGTAGAGTCTCGGCCCGTTCTGTGCACGGCGGACGAACTTCGGCTGCCCCACGCCCCAAGGCTATAGCACACCCCTTTTTGGGCATTTTTCCGCAGGTCGAACTTGGCGCCAAAGGGTTCGGCTGCTCTTTTTTTTGGTGCGGCCGTGCCAGTGGCCTATATTTGTCGCGGGGAAGAGGTGGGCAGAGTCTCGGCCCATTCCGAGTCCGGCGGACGATGTACGCCCGACCCACGCCCCAAGGCTATATAGCCCACCCCTTTTTTGGGCATTTTTCCGCAGGTCGAACTTGGCGCCAAGGGGTTCGGCTGCTCTTTTTTGGGCGCGGTTGTGCCCGCGGCCTATTTTTGTCACGGGGAGAGGGTGGGCAAAGTCTCGGCCCATTCCAAGTCCCGCGGACGAAGTTCGCCCGCCCCACGCCCCAAGGCTATAGCCCACCCTTTTTTTGGGCATTTTTCCGCAGGACGAACTTGGCGCCAAGGGGTTCAGCTGCTCTTTTTTGGGCGCGACTGTGCCCGCGGCCTATTTTTGTCGCGGGGAGGGGGTTGGAAAAGTTTCGGCCCATTCCGAGTCCGGTGGACGAACTTCGGCAGCCCCACGCCCCAAGGCTATAGCACACCCCTTTTTTGGGCATTTTTCCGCAGGACAAACTTGGCGCCAAGGGGTTCGACTGCTCTTTTTTTTGGCGCGGCTGTGCTAGTGGCCTATTTTTGTCGTGGGGAGGGGGTGGGCAAAGTCTCGGCACATTCCGAGTGCGGCGGACGAAGTTCGCCAGCCCCACGCCGCAAGGCTATAGCCCACCCCTTTTTTGGGCATTTTTCTGCAGGACGAACTTGGCGCCAAGGGGTTCGGCTGCTCTTTTTTGGGCGCGGTTGTGCCCGCGGCCTATTTTTGTCACGGGGAGAGGGTGGGCAAAGTCTCGGCCCATTCCAAGTCCCGCGGACGAAGTTCGCCCGCCCCACGCCCCAAGGCTATAGCCCACCCCTTTTTTGGGCATTTTTCCGCAGGACGAACTTGGCGCCAAGGGGTTCAGCTGCTCTTTTTTGGGCGCGACTGTGTCCGCGGCCTATTTTTGTCGCGGGGAGGGGGTTGGAAAAGTCTCGGCCCATTCCGAGTCCGGTGGACGAACTTCGGCAGCCCCACGCCCCAAGGCTATAGCACACCCCTTTTTTGGGCATTTTTCCGCAGGACAAACTTGGCGCCAAGGGGTTCGACTGCTCTTTTTTTTGGCGCGGCTGTGCTAGTGGCCTATTTTTGTCGTGGGGAGGGGGTGGGCAAAGTCTCGGCACATTGCGAGTGCGGCAGACGAAGTTCGCCAGCCCCACGCCGCAAGGCTATAGCCCACCCCTTTTTTGGGCATTTTTCTGCAGGACGAACTTGGCGCCAAGGCGTTCGGCTGCTCTTTTTTGGGCGCGGCTGTGCCTGCGGCCTATTTTAGTCGCGGGGAGGGGGGGGGGAAATCTCGGCCCATTCCGAGTCCGGCGGACGAACTTCGGCAGCCCCACGCCCCAAGGCAATAGCACACCCCTTTTTTGGGCATTTTTCTGCTGGACGAACTTGGTGCCTAGGGGTTCGGCTGCTCTTTTTTGGGCGTGGATGTGCCCGCGGCCTATTTTTGTCGCGGGGAAGAGGTGGGCAGCGTCTCGGCCCATTCCGAGTCCGGCGGACGAACTTCGGCAGCCCCACGCCCCAAGGCAATAGCACACCCCTTTTTTGGGCATTTTTCTGCTGGACGAACTTGGTGCCTAGGGGTTCGGCTGCTCTTTTTTGGGCGTGGATGTGCCCGCGGCCTATTTTTGTCGCGGGGAAGAGGTGGGCAGAGTCTCGGCCCATTCCGAGTCCGGCGGACGAAGTACGCCCAACCCACGCCCCAAGGCTATAGCCCACCACTTTTTTGGGCATTTTTCCGCAGGACGAACTTGGCTCCAAGGGGTTCGGCTGCTCTTTTTTGGGCGCGGCTGCGCCCGCGGCCTATTTTTGTCGCGGGGAGGGGGTGGGAAAAGTCTCGGCCCATTCCGAGCCCAGCGGACGAAGTTCGCCCGCCCCACGCCCCAAGGCTATAGCATACCCCTTTTTTGGGCATTTTTCCGCAGGACGAACTTGGCGCCATGGGGGTCGACAGCTCTTTTTTGGGCGCCCTGTGCCCGCGGCCTATTTTTGGCCTGGCAAGGGGGTGGACAAAGTCTCGCCCCATTCCGAGACCGGCGGACGAAGTTCGCCAGCCCCACGCCCCAAGGCTATAGCCCACCCCTTTTTTGGGCATTTTTCCGCAGGACGAACTTGGCACCATGGGGTTCGACTGCTCTTTTTTGGGCACTGCTGTGCCCGCGGCCTATTTTTATCGCTGGGAGGGGGTGGGAAAAGTCTCGGCCCGTTCTGTGTACAGCGGACGAACTTCGGCTGCCCCACGCCTCAAGGCTATAGCACACCCCTTTTTGAGCATTTTTCCGCAGGACGAACTTGGCGCCAAGGGGTTCGGCTGCTCTTTTTTTTGGCGCGGCTGTGCCAGTGGCCTATTTTTGTCGCGGGGAGGGGGTGGGCAAAGTCTCGTCACATTCCGAGTGCGGCGGACGAAGTTCGCCAGCCCCACGCCGCAAGGCTATAGCCCACCCCTTTTTTGGGCATTTGTCCGCAGGACGAACTTGGCGCCAAGGGGTTCGGCTCCTATTTTTTGGGCGCGGCGGTGCCTGCGGCCTATTTTTATCGCGGGGAGGGGGTGGGGAAAGTCTCGGCCCATTCTGTGTACGGCGGATGAACTTCGGCTGCTCCACGCCCTAAGGCTATAGCACACCCCTTTTTGGGCATTTTTCCGCAGGTCGAACTTGGCGCCATGGGGGTCGACAGCTCTTGTTTGGGTGGGCTGTGCCCGCGGCCTATTTTTGGCGCGGCAAGGGGGTGGGCAAAGTCTCGCCCCATTCCGAGACCGGCGGACGAAGTTCGCCAACCCCACGCCCCAAGGCTATAGCCCACCCATTTTGTGGGCATTTTTCCGCAGGACGAACTTGGCGCCAAGGGGGTCGGCTGCGCCCACGGTCTATTTTTGTCGCGGGGAGGGGGTGGGCAAAGTCTCGGCACATTCCGAGTCCGGTGGACGAAGTTCGCCAGCCCCACGCCGCAAGGCTATAGCCCACCCCTTTTTTGGGCATTTTTCCGCAGGACGAACTTGGCGCCAAGGGGTTCGGCTCCTCTTTTTTGGGCGCGGCTGTGCCCGCGGCCTATTTTTGTCGCGTGGAGGGGGTGGGAAAGGTCTCGGCCCATTCCGTGTCCAGCGGACGAACTTCGGCAGCCCCACGCCCCAAGGCTATAGCATACCCCTTTTTTGGGCATTTTTCCACAGGACGAACTTGGCGCCATGGGGGTCGACAGCTCTTTTTTGGGCGCGCTGTGCCTGCGGCCTTTTTTTGGCTCAACGAGGGGGTGGGCAAAGTCTCGGCCCATTCCGAGACCGGCGGACTAACTTCGGCAGCCCCACGCCCCAAGGCAATAGCACACCCCTTTTTTGGGAATTTTTCTGCTGGACGAACTTGGCGCCAAGGGGTTCGGCTGCTCTTTGTTGGGCGCGGCTGTGCCCGCGGCCTATTTTTGTCGCGGGGAGGGTGTTGGCAAAGTCCCAGCCCATTCCGAGGAAGACGGAGCAACTTTGCCTGCCCCACGCCCAAAGGCTATAGCACACCCCTTTTTTGGGCATTTTTCCGCAGGACGAACTTGGCGCCAAGGGGTTCGGCTGCTCTTTTTTGGGCGCGGCTGTGCCCGCGGCCTATCTTTGTCGCGGGGAGGGGGTGGGTAATATCTCGGCCCATTCCGAGTCCGGCGGATGAAGTTTGCCAGCCCCACGCCCCAAGGATATAGCCCACCCCTTTTTTGGGCATTTTTCCGCAGGACGAACTTGGTGCCATGGGGTTCGGCTGCTCTTTATTGGGCGCGGCTGTGGCCGCGGCCTACTTTTGTCGCAGGGAGGGGGTGGGAAAAGTCTCGGCCCATTCCGAGTCCAGCGGACGAATTTCGGCAGCCCCACGCCCCAAGGCTATTGTACACCCCTTTTTTGGGCTTTTTTCCGCAGGACGAACTTGGCGCCAAGGGGTTCGACTGCTCTTTTTTGGGCAAGGCCTAGCCCGCGACCTATTTCTGTCGTGGGGAGGGGGTGGCCAGAGTCTCAGCCCATTCCAAGGAAGGCGGACGAAGTGCGCCGGCCCCACGCCCAAAGCCTATAGCACGCCCCTTTTTTGGGCATTTTTCCGCAGGACGAACTTGGCGCCAAGGGGTTCGGCTGCTCTTCTTTGGGCGAGGCTGTGTCCGCGGCCTATTTTTGTCGTGTGGAGGGGGTGTACGAAGTCTCGGCCCATTCCGAGTCCGGCGGACGAAGTTCGCCAGCCCAACATACCAAGGCTATAGCCCACCCCTTTTTTGGGCATTTTTCCGCAGGACGAACTTGGCGCCAAGGGGTTCGGCTGCTCTTTTTTGGGCGCGGCTGTGCCCGCGGCCTATTTTTATCGCGGGGAGGGGGTGGGCAAAGTGCCGGCCCATTCCAAGTCCGGCGGACGATGTTCGCCAGCCCCATGGCCCAAGGCTATAGCCCACCCCTTTTTTGGGCATTTTTCCGCAGGACGAACTTGGCGCCATGGGGTTCGCCTGCTCTTTTTTTGGCTCGGCTATGCCCGCAGCCTACTTTTGTCGCGGGGAGGGGGTGGGGAAAGTCTCGGCCCATTCCGAGTCCGGCGGACGAAGTTCGCCCTCCCCAAGCCCCAAGGCTATAGCCCACCCCTTTTTGGGCATTTTTTCGCAGGACAAAGTTTGCGCCAAGGGGTTCGGCTGCTCTTTTTTGGGCGCGGCTGTGCCCGTGGCCTATTTTTGTCGCGCAGAGGGGGTGGGAAAAGTCTCGGCCCATTCCGTGTCCAGCGAACGAACTTCGCCAGCCCAACGCACCAAGGCTATAGCCCACCCCTTTTTTGGGCATTTTTCCGCAGGACGAACTTGGCGCCAAGGGGTTCGGCTGCTCTTTTTTGGGCGCGGCTGTGCCCGCGGCCTATTTTTGCCGTGGGGAAGGGGTGGTCAATGTCTCGGCCCATTCCGAGTTCGGCGGACGAAGTTCGCCAGCCCCACGCACCAAGGCTATAGCCCACCCCCTTTTTGGGCATTTTTTTGCAGGACGAAGTTTGCGCCAAGGGGTTCGGCTGCTCTTTTTTGGGCGCGGCTGTGCCCGCGGCCTATTTTTGTCGCGGGGAGGGGGTGGGAAATGTCTTGGTCCATTCCGACTCCGGCGGACGAAGTTCGCCCGCCCCACGCCCCAAGGCTATATCCCACCCCCTATTTGGGCATTTTTCCGCAGGACGAACTTGGCGCAATGGCATTCGGCTGCTCTTTTTTGGGCGCGGCTGTGCCCACGGCCTATATTTGTCGTGGGGAGGAGATGGGGAAAGTCTCGGACCATTCCGAGTCCGGCGGACGAAGTTCGCCAACCCCACGCCCCAAGGCTATAGCCCACCCCTTTTTTGGGCATTTTTCCGCAGGACGTACTTGCCGCCAAGGGGTTCGGCTGCTCATTTTTTGGCGCGGCTTTGTCCGTAGCCTACTTTTGTCGCGGGGAGGGGGTGGGGAAAGTCTCGGCCCATTCCGAGTCCGGCGGACGAAGTTCGTCCTCCCCACGCCCCAAGGCTATAGCCCACCCCTTTTTGGGCATTTTTCCGCAGGACAAAGTTTGCGCCAAGGGGATCGGCTGCTCTTTTTTGGGCTCGGCTGTGCCCACGGCCTATTTTTGTCGCGGAGAGGGGGTGGGAAAAGTCTCGGCCCATTCCGAGTCCAGCGGACGAACTTCGCCAGCCCAACGCACCAAGGCTATAGCCCACCCCTTTTTTGGGCATTTTTCCGCAGGACGAACTTGGCACCAAGGGGCTCGGTTGCTCTTTTTTGGGCGCGGCTGTGCCCGCGGCCTATTTCTATCGCGGGGATGGGATGGGCTAAGTGTCGGCCCATTCCGAGTCCGGCGGACGATGTTCGCCGCGCCCACGCCCCAAGGCTACAGCCCACCCCTTTTTTGGGCATTTTTCCGCAGGACGAAGTTTGCGCCAAGGGGTTCGGCTGCTCTTTTTTGGGCGCGGCTGTGCCCGCGGCCTATATTTGTCATGGGGAGGGGGTGGGGAAAGTCTCGGCCCATTCCGAGTCCGGCGGACGAAGTGCGCCCGCCCCACGCCCCAAGGCTATAGCCCACCCCCTTTTTGGGCGTTTTTTCCGCAGGACGAACTTGGAGCCACGGGGTTCGGCTGCTCTTTTTTGGGCGCGGCTGTGTCCGCGCCCTATTTTTTTCGTGGAGAGGGGGTGGCCAAAGTCTCGGCCCATTCCGAGTCCGGCGGACGAAGTGCGCCGGCCCCACGCCCAAAGGCTATAGCACACCCCTTTTTTGGGCATTTAGCCGCAGGAAGAACTTGGCGCCAAGGGGTTCGGCTGCTCTTTTTTGGGCGCAGTTGTGCCCGCGGCCAATTTTTGTCGCGGGGAGGGGGCGGCGAAAGTGTCGGCCCATTCCGAGTCCGGCGGACGAAGTGCGCCGGCCCCACGCCCAAAGGCTATAGCACACCCCTTTTTTGGGCATTTTTCCGTAGGACGAACTAGGCGCCGAGGGGTTTGGCTGCTCTTTTTGGGCGCGGCTGTGCCCGCGGCCTATGCTTGTCACGGGGAGGGGGTGGGCAAAGTCTCGGCCCATTCGGAGTCCGGCGGACGAAGTGCGCCAGCCCCACGCCCCAAGGCTATAGCCCACCCCTGTTTTGGGCATTTTTCCGCATGACGAACTTGGCGCCAAGGGGTTCGGCTGCTCTTTGTTGGGCGCGGCTGTGCCCGCGGCCTATTTTTGTCGCAGGGGGGGGGGGAAGTCTCGGCCCATTCCGAGTCAATCGGACGAAGTTCACCAGCCCCACGCCCAAAGGTATTAGCCAACCCCCCTTTTGGGCATTTTTCCGCAAGACGAACTTGGCGCCACGGGGTTCGGCTGCTCTTTTTTGGGCGCGGCTGTGCCCGCGGCCTATTTTTGTCACGGGGTGGGGGTGGGCAAAGTCTCGACCCATTCCGAGGAAGGCGGATGAACTTTGCCGGCCCCACGCCCAAAGGCTATAGCACACCCCTTTTTTGGGCATTTTTCCGCAGGACGAACTTGGTGCCGGGGGGTTCGGCTGCTCTTTTCTGGGAGCGTCTGTGCCTGCGGCCTATGTATGTCGCGGGGAGGGGGTGGGCAAAGTCTCGGCCCATTTCGAGTCCGGCGGACGAAGTTCGCCCGCCCCAGGCCCCAAGGCTATAGCACACCCCTTTTTTGGTCATTTTTCCCCAGGACGAACTTGGCGCCAAGGGGTTCGGCTGCTCTTTTTTGTGAGCGGCTGAGCCCGCGGCCTATTTTTGTCGTAGGGAGGGCGTGGGAGAAGTCTCAGCCCATTCCGAGTCCGGCGGATGAGTTCGCCAGCCCCACGCCCCAAGGCTATAGCCCACCCCCCTTTTGGGCATTTTTCCGCAGGACGAACTTGGCGCCAAGGGGTTCGGCTGCTCTTTTTTGATCGCGGCTGTGCCGCGGACTATTTTTGATGCGGAGACGGGGTGGGCAAAGTCTCGGCCCATTCCGAGGAAGGCGGACGAAGTTCGCCAGCCCCACACCCCAAGGCTATAGCCCACCCCCTTTTTGGGCATTTTTCCGCAGGACGAACTTGGCGCCAAGGGGTTCGGCTGCTGTTTCTTGGGCGCGGCTGTGCCTGCGGCCTATTCTTGTCAGGGGGTGGGGGTGGTCAAAGTCTCGACCCATTCCGAGGAAGGCGGATGAACTTTGCCGTCCCCACGCCCAAAGGCTATACCACACCCCTTGTTTGGGCATTTTTCCCCAGGACGAACTTGGCGCCAAGGGGTTCGGCTGCTCTTTTTTTAGGCGCGGCTGTGCCCGCGGCCTATTTTTGTCGCCGGGAGGGGGTGGGCATAGTCTCCCCCAGTCCGAGTCCGGCGGACGAAGTGCGCCGGCCCTACGCCCCAAGGCTATAGCACACCCCTTTTTTGGTCATTTTTCCCCACGACGAACTTGGCGCCAAGGGGTTCGGCTGCTCTTTTTTGGGCGCGGCTGAGCCCGCGGCCTATTTTTGTCGTAGGGAGGGGGTGGGAAAATTCTCGGCCCATTCCGAGTCCGGCGGACGAGTTCGCCAGCCCCACGCCCCAAGGCTATAGCCCACCCCCCTTTTGGGCATTTTTCCGCAGGACGAACTTGGCGCCAAGGGGTTCGGCTGCTCTTTTTTGATCGCGGCTGTGCCGCGGACTATTTTTGATGCGGAGACGGGGTGGGCAATGTCTCGGCCCATTCCGAGGAAGGCGGACGAAGTTCGCCAGCCCCACACCCCAAGGCTATAGCCCACCCCCTGTTTGGGCATTTTTCCGCAGGACGAACTTGGCGCCAAGGGGTTCGGCTGCTGTTTCTTGGGCGTGGCTGTGCCCGCGGCCTATTCTTGTCAGGGGGTGGGGGTGGTCAAAGTCTCGACCCATTCCGAGGAAGGCGGATGAACTTTGCCGTCCCCACGCCCAAAGGCTATACCACACCCCTTGTTTGGGCATTTTTCCCCAGGACGAACTTGGCGCCAAGGGATTCGGCTGCTCTTTTTTTAGGCGCAGCTGTGCCCGCGGCCTATTTTTGTCGCCGGGAGGGGGTGGGCATAGTCTCCCCCAGTCCGAGTCCGGCGGACGAAGTGCGCCGGCCCTACGCCCCAAGGCTATAGCACACCCCTTTTTTGGTCATTTTTCCCCACGACGAACTTGGCGCCAAGGGGTTCGGCTGCTCTTTTTTGGGCGCGGCTGAGCCCGCGGCCTATTTTTGTCGTAGGGAGGGGGTGGGAAAATTCTCGGCCCATTCCGAGTCCGGCGGACGAGTTCGCCAGCCCCACGCCCCAAGGCGATAGCCCACCGCCCTTTTGGGGATATTTCCGCAGGACGAACTTGGCGCCAAGGGGTTCGGTTGCTCTTTTTTGGGCGCGGCTGTGCCGCGGACTATTTTTGATGCAGGGATGGGGTGGGCGAAGTCTCGGCCCATTCCGAGGATGGCGGACGAAGTTCGCCAGCCCCACGCCCAAAGGCTATAGCCCACCCCCTTTTTGGGCATATTTCCGCAGGACGAACTTGGCGCCAAGGGGTTCGGCTGCTCTTTCTTGGGCGCGGCTGTGACCGCGGCCTATTTTTGTCAGGGGGTGGGGGTGGGCAAAGTCTCGACCCATTCCGAGGAAGGCGGATGAACTTTGCCGTCCCCACGCCCAAAGGCTATACCACACCCCTTTTTTGGGCATTTTTCCCCAGGACGAACTTGGCGCCAAGGGGTTCGGCTGCTCTTTTTTGGGCAAGGCTGTGCCCGCGGCCTATTTTTGTCGCAGGGAGGGGGAGGGCAAAGTCTCGGCCCAGTCCGAGTCCGGCGGAGGAAGTTCGCCAGCCCCACGCCCCAAGGCTATAGCCCACCCCACTTTTGGGTATTTTTCCGCAGGACGAACTTGGCGGCAAGGGGTTCGGGTGATCGTTTTTGGGCGCGGCTGTGCTGCGGACTATTTTTGTCGGGGGGACGGGGTGGGCAAAGTCTCGGCCCATTCGGAGTCCGGCGGACGAAGTTCGCCAGCCCCACGCCCCAAGGCTATAGCCCACCCCCTTTTTGGGCATTTTTCCGCAGGACGACCTTGGCGCCAAGGGGTTCGGCTGCTCTTTTTTGGGCGCGGCTGTGCCCGCGGCCAATTTTTGTCATGGGGAGGGGGTGGGTAAAGCCTCGGCCCATTCCGAGTCCGGCGGACGAAGTTCGCCCGCCCCACGCCCCAAGGCTATAGCACACCCCTTTTTTGGTCATTTTTCGCCAGGACGAACTTGGCGCCAAGGGGTCCGGCTGCTCTTTTTTGGGCGCGGCTGTGGCCGCGGCCTATGTTTGTCGCAGGGAGGGGGTGGGAAAAGTCTCGGCCCATTCCGAGTCCGGCGGACGAAGTTCACCCGCCCCATGCCCCAAGGGTATAGCCCACCCCCCTTTTGGGCATTTTTCCGCAGGATGAACTTGGCGCCAAGGGGTTCGGCTGCTCTTTTTTGGGCGCGGCTGTGCCGCGGACTATTTTTGTCGCGGTGAAGGGGTGGGCCAAAACTCGGCCCATTCCGAGGACGGCGGACAAAGTTCGCCAGCCCCACGCCCCAAGGCTATAGGCCTCCCCCTTTTTGGGTATTTTTCCGCAGGACGAACTTGGCGCCAAGGGCTTCAGCTGCTCTTTTTTGGGCGCGGCTATGCCCGCGGCCTATTTTTGGTGCGGGGAGGGGGTGGGCAAAGTCTTGACCCATTCCGAGGAAGGCGGATGAACTTTACCGTCCCCACGCCCAAAGGCTATAGCACACCCCTTTTTTGGGCATTTTGCCGCAGGACGAACTTGGCGCCATGGGGTTCGGCTGCTCTTTTTTGGGCGCGGCTGTGCCCGCGGCCTATTTTTGTCACGGGGTGGCGGTGGGAAAAGTCTCGGCCCATTCTGAGTCCGGCGGACGAACTTTGCCGGCCCCACGCCCAAAGGCTATAGCCCACCCCTTTTTTGGGCATTTTTCCGCAAGACGAACTTGGCGCCAAGGGGTTCGGCTGCTCTTTTTTGGGCGCGGCTGTGCCCGTGGCCTATTTTTGTCGTTGGGAGCGGGTGGCCAAAGTGTCGGCCCGTTCCGAGGAAGGCGGACGAAGTGCGCCGGCTCCACGCCCCAAGGCTATAGCCCACCCCCTTTTTGGGCATTTTTCCGCAGGACGAACTTGGCGCCAAGGGGTTCGGCTGCTCTTTTTCGGGTGCGGTTGTGCCCGCGGCCTATTTTTGGTGCGGGGAGGGGGTGGGCAAAGTCTCGGCCCATTCCGAGGAAGGTGGATGAACTTTGCCGGCCCCACGCCCGAAGGCGATAGCCCACCCCTTTTTTGGGCATTTTTCCCCAGGACGAACTTGGCGCCAAGGGGTTCGGCTGCTCTTTTTTGGGCCCGGCTGTGCCCGTGGCCTATTTTTGTCGCAGGGAGGGGGTTGGAAATGTCTCTGCCCATTCCGAGTCCGGCGGACGAAGTTCGCCCGCCCCACGCCTCAAGGCTATAGCCCACCCCCCTTTTGGGCATTTTTCCGCAGGACGAACTTGGCGCCAAGGGCTTCGGCAGCTCTTTTTTGGGCGCGGCTGTGCCCGCGGCCTATTTTTGTCGTGGGGAGGGGGTGGGCAAAGTCTCGGTCCAGTCTGAGTCCGGCGGACGAAGTTCGCCAGCTCCACGCCCAAAGGCTATAGCACACCCGTTTTTTGGGCATTTTGCCGCTGGACGAACTTGGCTCCAAGGGGTTCGGCTGCTCTTTTTTGGGCGCGGCTGTGCCCGCGGCCTATTTTTGTCGCGGGGAGGGGGTGGGCAAAGTCTCGGCCCATTCCCAGGAAGGCAGACGAAGTTCGCCAGCCCCACGCCCCAAGGCTATAGACCACCCCCTTTTTGGGCAATTTTCCGCAGGACGAACTTGGCACCAAAGGGCTCGGCTGCTCTTTTTTGGGCGCGGCTGTGCCCGCGGCCTATTTTTGTTGCGGGGAGGGTTTGGGCAAAGTCTCGGCCCATTCCGAGTCCCGCGGACGAAGTTCGCCAGCGCAACGCCCCAAGGCTATATCCCACCCCTTTTTTGGGCGTTTTTCCGCAGGACGAACTTGGCTCCGAGGGGTTCCGCTGCTCTTTTTTGGGCGCGGCTGTGCCTGCGGCCTATTTTTGTCGCGGGGAGGGGGTGGGAAAAAAGTCTCGGCGGATTCCGAGTCCGGCGGACGAAGTTCGCCAGCCCCGCGCCGCAAGGCTATAGCCCACCCCTTTTTTGGGCATTTTGCCGCAGGACGAACTTGGCGCCAAGGGGTTCGACTGCTCTTTTTTGGGCGCGGCTGTGCCCGCAGCCTATTTTTGTTGCGGGGAGGGGGTGGGCAAAGTCTCGGCCCATTCCGAGCCCGGCGGACAAAGTGCGCCAGCCCCACGCCCCAAGGCTATAGCCACCCCTTTTTTGGGCATTTTTCCGCCGGACGAACTTGGCGCCAAGGGGTTTGGCTGCTCTTTTTTGGGCGCGGCTATGCCCGCGGCCTATTTTTGGTGTGGGGAGGGGTGGGCAAAGTCTTGACCCATTCCGAGGAAGGCGGATGAACTTTGCCGTCCCCACGCCCAAAGGCTATAGCACACCCCTTTTTTGGGCATTTTTCCGCAAGACGAACTTGGCGCCAAGGGGTTCGGCTGCTCTTTTTTGGGCGCGGCTGTGCCCGTGGCCTATTTTTGTCGTTGGGAGCGGGTGGCCAAAGTGTCGGCCCGTTCCGAGGAAGGCGGACGAAGTGCGCCGGCTCCACGCCCCAAGGCTATAGCCCACCCCCTTTTTGGGCATTTTTCCGCAGGACGAACTTGGCGCCAAGGGGTTCGGCTGCTCTTTTTCGGGTGCGGTTGTGCCCGCGGCCTATTTTTGGTGCGGGGAGGGGGTGGGCAAAGTCTCGGCCCATTCCGAGGAAGGTGGATGAACTTTGCCGGCCCCACGCCCGAAGGCGATAGCCCACCCCTTTTTTGGGCATTTTTCCCCAGGACGAACTTGGCGCCAAGGGGTTCGGCTGCTCTTTTTTGGGCCCGGCTGTGCCCGTGGCCTATTTTTGTCGCAGGGAGGGGGTTGGAAATGTCTCTGCCCATTCCGAGTCCGGCGGACGAAGTTCGCCCGCCCCACGCCTCAAGGCTATAGCCCACCCCCCTTTTGGGCATTTTTCCGCAGGACGAACTTGGCGCCAAGGGCTTCGGCAGCTCTTTTTTGGGCGCGGCTGTGCCCGCGGCCTATTTTTGTCGTGGGGAGGGGGTGGGCAAAGTCTCGGTCCAGTCTGAGTCCGGCGGACGAAGTTCGCCAGCTCCACGCCCAAAGGCTATAGCACACCCGTTTTTTGGGCATTTTGCCGCTGGACGAACTTGGCTCCAAGGGGTTCGGCTGCTCTTTTTTGGGCGCGGTTATGACCGCGGCCTATTTTTATTGCGGGGAGGCGGTGGGCAAAGTCTCGGCCCATTCCGAGACCGGCTGACGAACTTTGCTGGCCCCACGCCCCAAGGCTATACCACACCCCTTTTTTGGGCATTTTTCCGTAGGACGAACTTGGCGCCAAGGGGTTCGGCTGCTCTTTTTTGGGCGCGGCTGTGCCCGCGGCTTAGTTTTGTCGCGGGGAGGGGGTGGGAAAAGTCTCGGCCCATTCCGAGTCCGGCGGACAAAGTGCGGCGGCCCCATGCCCCAAGGCTATAGCCCACCCCCTTTTTGGGCATTTTTCCGCAGGACGAACATGGCGCCATGTGGTTCGGCTGCTCTTTTTTGGGCGCGGCTGTGCCCGCGGCCTATTTTTGTTGCGGGGAGGGGGTACCCAAAGTCTCAGCCCATTCCGAGGAAGGGGGACGATGTTCGCCAGCCCCGCGCCCCAAGGCTATAGCCCACCCCTTTTTTGGGCATTTTTCCACTGGACGAACTAGGCGCCAAGGGGTTCGGCTGCTCTTTTTTGGGCGCGGCTGTGCCCGTGGCCTATTTTTGTCACGGGGAGGGGGTGGCCAAAAACTCGGCCCATTCCAAGGAAGGCAGACGATGTGCGCCGGCCGTACGCCCATAGGCTATAGCACACCCCTTTTGGGCATTTTTCCGGAGGACAAACCAGGCGCCAAGGGGTTCGGCTGCTCTTTTTTGGGTGCGGCTGTGCCCGCGGCATATGTTTGTCGCGGGGAGGGCGTGGGCAAATTCTCGGCCCATTCCGAGTCCGGCGGACGAAGTTCGCCAGCCCCACGCAACAAGGCTATAGCACACCCCTTTTTTGGTCATTTTTCCCCAGGACGAACTTGGCGCCAAGGGGTTCGGCTGCTCTTTTTTGGGCGCGGCTGTGTCCGTGGCCTATTTTTGTCGCAGGGACGGGGTGGGAAACGTCTCGGCCCATTCCGAGTTCGGCGGATGAAGTTCGCCAGCCCCACGCCCCAAGGCTATAGCCCACCCCCGTTTTGGGCATTTTTCCGCAGGACGATCTTGGCGCCAAGGGGTTCGGCTGCTCTTTTTTGGGCGCGGCTATGCCCGCGGCCTATTTTGGGTGTGGGGAGCGGGTGGGCAAAGTCTCCACCCATTCCGAGGATGGCAGATGAACTTTGCCGTCCCCACGCCCAAAGGCTATAGCACACCCCTTTTTTGGGCATTTTCCCACAGGACGAACTTGGCGCCAAGGGGTTCGGCTGCTCTTTTTTGGGCGCCGCTGTGCCCGCGGCCTATTTTTGCCGCGGGGAGGGGGTGGCCAATGTCTCGGCCTATTCCGAGGAAGGAGGACGAAGTTCGCCGGACCCACGCCCAAATGGTATAGCACGCCCCTTTTTTGGGCATTTTTCCACAGGACGAACTTGGCGCCGAGGGGTTCGGCTGCTCTTTTTTGGGTACGGCTGTGCCCGCGGCCTATATTTGTCACGGGAGGGGGTGGGCAAAGTCTCGGCCCATTCGGAGTCCGGCGGACGAAGTTCGCCAGCCCCACGCCCCAAGGCTATAGCCCACCCCTTTTTTGGGCATTTTTCCGCAGGACGAACTTGGCGCCAAGGGGTTCGGCTGTTCCTTTTTTGGCGCGGCTGTGCCCGCGGCCTACTTATGTCCCGGGGAGGGGGTGGCCAAAGTCTCGGCCCATTCCGAGTCCGGCGGACGAAGTTCGCCAGCCCCACGCCCCAAGGCTATAGCACACCCGTTTTTTGGTCATTTTTCCCCAGGACGAACTTGGCGCCAAGGGGTTCGGCTGCTCATTTTTGGGTGTGGCTGTGCCCGCGGCCTATTTTTGTCGCGGGGAGGGGGTGGGCAAATTCTCGGCCCATTGCGAGGAAGGGGGATGAACTATTCCCGCCCCACGCCCAAAGGCTATAGCACGCCCATTTTTTGGGTATTTTTCCGCAAGACGAACTTGGCGCCAAGGGGTTCGCCTGCTCTTTTTTGCGCACGGCTGTGTCCGCGGAGTATTTTTGTCACGAGGAGGGGGTGGCCAAAGTCTCGGCCCATTCCGGGAAGGCAGACGAAGTGCGCCGGCCCCATGCCCAAAGTCTATAGCCAACCCCCCTGTTGGGCATTTTTCCGCAGGACGAACTTGGCGCCAAGGGGTTCGGCTGATCTTTTTTGGGTGCGGCTTTGCCCGCGCCCTATTTTTGTCACGGGAAGGGGGTAGGCAAAGTCTCGGCCCATTCCGAGTCCGGCGGACGAAGTTCGCCAGCCCCACGCCCCAAGGCTATAGCACACCCCTTTTTTGGTCATTTTTCCCCAGGACGAACTTGGCACCAAGGGGTTCGGCTGCTCTTTTTTGGGCGCAGCTGTGCCCGCGACCTATTTTTGTCGCCGGGAGGGGGTGGCCAAAGTCTCGGCCCATTCCGAGTCCGGCGGACGAAGTTCGCCAGCCCCACGCCCCAAGGCTATAGCACACCCCTTTTTTGGGAATTTTTCCGCAGGGCGAACTTGGCGCCAAGGTGTTCGGCTGCTCTTTATTGGGCGCGGCTATGCCCGCGGCCTATTTTTGGGGCGGGGTGCGGGTGGGATAAGTCTCGGCCCATTCCGAGTCCGGCGGACGAAGTTCGCCCGCCCCACGCCCAAAGGCTATAGCCCACCCCCTTTTTGGGCATTTTTCCGCTGCATGAACTTGGCGCCAAGGGGTTCGCCGACTCAGTTTTGGGCGCGGCTGTGCCCGCGGCCTATTTTTGTCGCGGGGAGGGGGTGGGAAAAGTCTCGGCCCATTCCGAGGAAGGCGGATGAAGTTCACCGGCTCCATGCCCAAAGGCTATCACATCCCTTTTTTGAGCATTTTTCCGCAGGACGAACTTGGCGCCAAGGGGTTCGGCTGCTCTTTTTTCGGCGCGGCTGTGCCCGCGGATTATTTTTGTCGCGGGGAGTGGGTGGCCAAAGTCTCGGCCCATTCCAAGGAGGGGGGATGAACTTTGCCGGCCCCATGCCCAAAGGCTATAGCACACCCATTTTTTGGGCATTTTGCCGCAGGACGAACTTGGTGCCAAGGGGTTCGGCTGCAAGTTTTTGGTCGCGGCTGTGCCCGCGGCCTATTTTTGTCGCGGGGAGGGGGTGGGCAAAGTCGCGGCCCATTTCGAGGAAGGGGGACGAAGTTCGCCGGCCCCACGCCCCAAGGCTATAGCCCACCCCTTTTTTGGGCATTTTTCCGCAGGACAAACTTGGCGCCAAGGGGTTCGGCTGCTCTTTTTTGGGCGCGGCTGTGCCCGCGGCCTATTTTTGTCGCAGGGAGGGGGTGGGCAAAGTCTCGGTCCGTTCTGAGTCCGGCGGACGAAGTTCGGTAGCCCCACGCCCCAAGGCTATAGCCCACCCCCTTTTTGGGCATTTTTCCGCAGGACGAACTTGGCGCCAAGGGGTTCGGCTGCTCTTTTTTGGACGCGGCTGTGCCCGCAGCCTATTTTTGTCGCGAGGAGGGGGGAACCAAAGTCTCGGCCCATTCCGAGTCCGGCGGATGAAGTTCGCCAGCCCCACGCCCCAAGGCTATAGCTCACCCCCTTTTTGGGCATTTTTCCGCAGGACGAACTTGGCGCCAAGGGGTTCGGCCGCTCGTTTTTGGGCGCGGCTGCGCCCACGGCCTATTTTTGTCCTGGGGAGGGGGAGGCCAAAGTCTCGGCCCATTCCGAGTCCGGCGGACGAAGTTCGCCAGCCCCACGCCCCAAGGCTATAGCCCACCCCCTTTCTGGGCATCTTTCCGCTGGACGAACTTGGCGCCAAGGGGTTCGGCTGCTCTTTTTTGGACGCGGCTCTGTCCGCGGCCTATTTTTCTTGCGGCGAGGGGGTGGGCAAAGTCTCGGCCCATTCCGAGTCCGGCGGACGAAGTTCGCCCGCCCCACGCCCCAAGGCTATTGCCGACCCCTTTTTTGGGCATTTTTCCGCAAGACGAACTTGGCGCCAAGGGGTTCGGCTGCTCGTTTTTGGGCGCGGTTATGACCGCGGCCTATTTTTATTGCGGGGAGGCGGTGGGCAAAGTCTCGGCCCATTCCGAGACCGGCTGACGAACTTTGCTGGCCCCACGCCCCAAGGCTATACCACACCCCTTTTTTGGGCATTTTTCCGTAGGACGAACTTGGCGCCAAGGGGTTCGGCTGCTCTTTTTTGGGCGCGGCTGTGCCCGCGGCTTAGTTTTGTCGCGGGGAGGGGGTGGGAAAAGTCTCGGCCCATTCCGAGTCCGGCGGACAAAGTGCGGCGGCCCCATGCCCCAAGGCTATAGCCCACCCCCTTTTTGGGCATTTTTCCGCAGGACGAACATGGCGCCATGTGGTTCGGCTGCTCTTTTTTGGGCGCGGCTGTGTCCGTGGCCTCTTTTTGTCGCGGGAAGGGGGTGGCCAAAGTCTCGGCCCATTCCGAGTCCGGCGGACGAAGTGCGCCGGCCCCACGCCTCAAGGCTATAGCCCACCCCCTTTTTGGGCATTTTTTCCGCAGGACGAACTTGGCGCCAAGGGGTTCGGCTGCTCTTTTTTCGGCGTGGCTGTGCCTGCGGCGTATTTTTGGCGCTGGGATGGGGTGGGCAAAGTCTCGGCCGATTTCGAGCCCGGGGGACGAAGTACGCCGGCCCCACGCCCGAAGGCTATAGCCCACCCCCTTTTTGGGCATTTTTCCGCAGGACAAACTTGGCGCCAAGGGGTTCGGCTGCTCTTTTTTGGGCGCAGCTGTGCCCGCGGCCTATTTTTGGTGCAGGGAAGGGGTGGGCAAAGTCTCGGCCCATTCCGAGGAAGGCGGATGAACTTTGCCGGCCCCACGCCCAAAGGCTATAACACACCCCTTTTTTGGGCATTTTTCCGCAGGACGAACTTGGCGCCAAGGGGTTCGGCTGCTCTTTTTTGGGCGCGGCTGTGCCCGCAGTCTATTATGGTCGCGGGGAGGGGGTGGCCAAAGTCTCGGCCCATTCCGAGGAAGGCGGATGAACTTTGCCGGCCCCACGCCCAAAGGCTATAGCACACCCCTTTTTTGGGCATTTTTCCGCAGGACGAACTTGGCGCCAAGGGGTTCGGCTGCTCTTTTTTGGGCGCGGCTGTGCCCGCGGTCTATTATGGTTGCGGGGAGGGGTTGGCCAAAGTCTCAGCCCATTCCGAGGAAGGCGGATGAACTTTGCCGGCCCCACGCCCAAAGGCTATAGCACACCCCTTTTTTGGGCATTTTTCCGCAGGACGAACTTGGCGCCAAGGGGTTCGGCTGCTCTTTTTTGGGCACAGCTGTGCCCGCGGTCTATTATGGTCGCGGGGAGGGGGTGGCCAAAGTCTCGGCCCATTCCGAGGAAGGCGGATGAACTTTGCCGGCCCCACGCCCAAAGGCTATAGCACACCCTTTTTTTGGGCATTTTTCCGCAGGAGAAACTTGGCGCCAAGGGGTTCGGCTGCTCTTTTTTGAGCGCGGCTGTGCCCGCGGCCTATTTTTGTCACTGGGAGGGGGTGGCCAAAGTCTCGGCCCATTCCGTGGAAGGCGGACGAAGTGCGCCGGCCCCACGCCCCAAGGCTATAGCCCACCCCCTTTTTGGGCATTTTTCCGCAGGACGAACTTGGCGCCATGGGGTTCGGCTGCTCTTTTTTGGGCGCAGCTGTGCCCGCAGCCTATTTTTGTCGCGAGGAGGGGGTAACCAAAGTCTCGGCCCATTCCGAGTCCGGCGGACGAAGTTCGCCCGCCCCACGGCCCAAGGCTGTAGCGCACCCCTTTTTTGGGCATTTTTCCGCAGGACGAACTTGGCGCCAAGGGGTTAGGCTGCTCTTTTTTGGGCGCGGCTGTGCCCGCAGCCTATGTTTGTTGCAGGGAGGGGGTGGGCAATGTCTCAGCCTATTCCGAGGAAGGCGGACGAAGTTCGCTAGCCCGACGCCCCAAGGGTATGGCCCACCCATTTTTTGGGCATTTTTCCGCAGGACGAGCATGGCGCCAAGGGGTTCGGCTGCTCTTTTTTGGGCGCGGCTGAGCCCGCGGCTTATTTTTGTCACGGGGAGGCGTTGGAAAAGTCTCGGCCCATTCCGAGTCCGGCGGACGAAGTGCGCCCGCCCCACGCCCCAAGGCTATAGCCCACCCCCTTTTTGGGCATTTTTCCGCCGGACGAACTAGGCCCCAAGGTTTTCGGCTGTTCTTTTTTCGGCGCGGCTGTGCCCGCGGCCTATTTTTGTCGCGGGGAGGGGGTGGCCGAAGTCTCGGCCCAATTCGAGGAAAGCGGACGAAGATCGCCGGCCCCACGCCCAAAGGCTATAGCACAACCCTTTTTTGGGCATTTTTCCGCAGGACGAACTTGGCCCCAAGGGGTTCGGCTGCTCTTTTCTTGGCGCGGCTGAGCCCGCGGCCTATTTTTATCTTGGGGAGGGGGTGGGCAAAGTCTCAGCCCATTCCGAGTCCGGCGGACGAAGTTTGCCAGCCCCACGCCCCAAGGCTATAGCATGCCCCTTTTTTGGGCATTTTTCCGCCGGACGAACTTGGCGCCAAGGGATACGGCTGCTCTTTTTTGGGCGCGGCTGTGCCCGTGGCCTATTTTTGTCACGGGGAGGCGTTGGAAAAGTCTCGGCCCATTCCGAGTCCGGCGGACGAAGTTCGCCCGCCCCACGCCCCAAGGCTATAGCCCACCCCCTTTTTGGGCATTTTTCCGCCGGCAAAACTAGGCCCCAAGGTGTTCGGCTGTTCTTTTTTCGGCGCGGCTGTGCCCGTGGCCTATTTTTGTCGCGGGGAGCGGGTGGGCATAGTCTCGGCCCATTCCGAGTCCGGCGGACGAAATTCGCCAGCCCCACGCCCCAAGGTTATAGCCCACCCCCTTTTTGGGCATTTTTCCGCTGGACGAACTTGGCGCCAAGGGGTTCAGCTGCTCTTTTTTGGTCGCGGCTGTATCCGCGCCCTATTTTTATCTTGGGGAGGGGGTGGGCAAAGTCTCAGCCCATTCCGAGTCCGGCGGACGAAGTGCGCCAGCCCCACGCCCCAAGGCTATAGCATGCCCCTTTTTTGGGCATTTTTCCGCCGGACGAACTTGGCGCCAAGGGATACGGCAGCTCTTTTTTGGGCGCGGCTGTGCCCGTGGCCTATTTTTGTCACGGGGAGGCGTTGGAAAAGTCTCGGCCCATTCCGAGTCCGGCGGACGAAGTTCGCCCGCCCCACGCCCCAAGGCTATAGCCCACCCCCTTTTTGGGCATTTTTCCGCCGGACGAACTAGGCCCCAAGGTGTTCGGCTGTTCTTTTTTCGGCGCGGCTGTGCCCGCGGCCTATTTTTGACGCGGGGAGGGGGTGGCCGAAATCTCGGCCCATTCCGAGGAAAGCGGACGAAGATCGCCGGCCCCACGCCCAAAGGCTATAGCACACCCCTTTTTTGGGCATTTTTCCGCAGGACGAACTTGGCCCCAAGGGGTTCGGCTGCTCTTTTCTAGGCGCGGCTGAGCCCGCGGCCTATTTTTGTTGCGGGGAGGGGGTTGGAAAAGTCTCGGCCCATTCCGAGTCCGGCGGATGAACTTTGCCGGCCCCACGCCCGAAGGCTATAGCACACCCGTTTTTTGGGCATTTTTCCGCAGGACGAACTCGGCGCCAGGGGGTTCGGCTGCACTTTTTTGTGCGCGGCTGTGCCTGCGGCCTATTTTTCTCGCAGGGATGGGGTGGGCAATGTCTTGGCCCATTCCGAGTCCGGCGGACGAAGTTCGCCCGCCCCACGCCCCAAGGCTATTGCCGACCCCTTTTTTGGGCATTTTTCCGCAAGACGAACTTGGCGCCAAGGGGTCGGCCGCTCTATTATGGGCGCGGCTGTGCCCGCGGCCTATTTTTGTCGCGGGGAGGGGGTGGGCAAAGTCTAGGCCCATTCCGAGGAAGGCGGACGAAGTTCGCAAGCCCCACGCCCCAAGGCTATGGCCCACCCCCTTTTTGGGCATTTTTCCGCTGGACGAACTTGGCGCCAAGGGGTTCGGCTGCTCTTTTTTGGGCGCGGCTGTACCCGCAGCCTATTTTTGTCGCAGGGAGGGGGTGGGCAATGTCTCAGCCCATTCCGAGGAAGGCGGACGAAGTTCGCTAGCCCGACGCCCCAAGGGTATGGCCCACCCATTTTTTGGGCATTTTTCCGCAGGACGAGCTTGGAGCCAAGGGGTTCGGCTGCTCTTTTTTGGGCGCGGCTGTGGCCGCGGCTTATTTTTGTCGCGGGGAGGCGTTGGAAAAGTCTCGGCCCATTCCGAGTCCGGCGGACGAAGTTCGCCCGCCCCACGCCCCAAGGCTATAGCCCACCCCTTTTTGGGCATTTTTCCGCCGGACGAACTAGGCCCCAAGGTGTTCGGCTGTTCTTTTTTCGCCGCGGCTGTGCCCGCGGCCTATTATTGTCGCGGGGAGGGGGTGGCCGAAGTCTCGGCCGATTCCGAGGAAGGCGGACGAAGTTCGCCGGCCCCACGCCCAAAGGCTATAGAACACCCCTTTTTTGGGCATTTTTCCGCAGGACGAACTTGGCCCCAAGGGGTTCGGCTGCTCTTTTCTGGGCGCGGCTGAGCCCGCGGCCTATTTTTGTTGCGGGGAGGGGATGGGAAAAGTCTCGGCCCATTCCGAGTCCGGCGGACGAACTTTGCCGGCCCCACGCCCGAAGGCTATAGCACACCTGTTTTTTGGGCATTTTTCCGCAGGACGAACTCGGCGCCAGGGGGTTCGGCTGCACTTTTTTGTGCGCGGCTGTCCCTGCGGCCTATTTTTGTCGCAGGGAGGAGGTGGGCAATGTCTCGGCCCATTCCGAGGAAGGCGGACGTAGTTCGCTAGCCCGATGCCCCAAGAATATAGCCCACCCCTTTTTTGGGCATTTTTCCGCAGGACGAGCTTGGCGCCAAGGGGGTCGGCTGCTCTTTTTTGGGCGCGGCTGTGCCCGCGGCTCATTTTTGCCACGGGGAGGCGGTGGGAAAAGTCTCGGCCCATTCCAAGTCCGGCGGACGAAGTTCGCCCGCCCCACGCCCCAAGGCTATAGCCCACCCCCTTTTTGGGCATTTTTCCGCCAGACGAACTTGGCCCCAAGGGGTTCGGCTGCTCTATTTTGGGCGCGGCTGCTCCCGCGGCCTATTTTTGTCGCGGGGAGGGGGTGGGAAATGTCTCGGCCCATTCCGAGTCCGGCGGACGAACTTCGGCAGCCCCACGGCCTACTGCTGTAGCACACCCCTGTTTTGGGCACTTTTCAGCAGGACGAAGTTGGCGCCAAGGGGTTCGGCTGCTCTTTTTTGGTCCCGGCTGTGCCCGCGGCCTATTTTTGTCGTGGGGAGGGGGTGGGCAAAGTCTCGGCCCATTCCGAGTCCGGCGGACGAAGTTCGCCCACCCCACGCCCCAAGGCTATAGCACGCCCCTTTTTGGGCATTTTTCCGTCGGACGAACTTGGCGCCAAGGGGTTCGGCTGCTCTTTTTTGGGCGCTGCTGTGCCCGCGGCCTATTTTTGTCGCGGGGAGGGGGTGGGGAAAGTCTCGGCCCATTCCGAGTCCGGCGGACGAACTTCGGCAACCCCACGGCCCATTGCTGTAGGACACCCCTTTTTTGGGCACTTTTCCGCAGGACGAACTTGGCGCCAAGGGGTTCGGCTGCTCTTTTTTGGGCGCAGCTGTGCCCGCGGCCTATTTTTGTCGCGGGGAGGGGGTGGGAAATGTCTCGGCCCATTCCGAGTCCGGCGGACGAACTTCGGCAGCCCCACGGCCTATTGCTGTAGCACACCTCTTTTTTGGGCACTTTTCTGCAGGACGAACTTGGCGCCCATGGGTTCGGCTGCTCTTTTTTGGACGCGGGTGTGCCAGCGGCCTATTTTTGCCGCGGGGAGGGGGTGGGCAAAGTCTCGGCCCATTCCGAGTCCGGCGGACGAAGTTCGTCAGCCCCACGCCCCAAGGCTATAGCCCACCCCTTTTTTGGGCATTTTTCCGCAGGGCGAACTTGGCGCCAAGGGGTTCGGCTGCTCTTTTTTGGGCGCGGCTGTGCCCGCGATCTATTTTTGTCGCGGGGAGGGGGTGGAAAAAGTCTCGGCCCATTCCGAGTCCGGCGGACGAACTTCGGCAGCCCCGCGGCCTATTGCTGTAGCACATCTCTTTTTTGGGCACTTTTCCGCAGGACGAACTTGGCGCCAAGCGGTTCGGCTGCTCTTTTTTGGACGCGACTGCGCCCGCGGCCTATTTTTATCGTGGGGAGGGGGTGGGGAAAGTCTCGGCCCATTCCGAGTCCGGCGGACGAAGTGCGCCCGCCCCACGCCCCAAGGCTATAGCCCACCCCCTTTTTGGGCATTTTTCCGCCGGACGAACTAGGCCCCAAGGTTTTCGGCTGTTCTTTTTTCGGCGCGGCTGTGCCCGCGGCCTATTTTTGTCGCGGGGAGGGGGTGGCCGAAGTCTCGGCCCAATTCGAGGAAAGCGGACGAAGATCGCCGGCCCCACGCCCAAAGGCTATAGCACAACCCTTTTTTGGGCATTTTTCCGCTGGACAAACTTGGCGCCAAGGGGTTCAGCTGCTCTTTTTTGGTCGCGGCTGTATCCGCGCCCTATTTTTATCTTGGGGAGGGGGTGGGCAAAGTCTCAGCCCATTCCGAGTCCGGCGGACGAAGTGCGCCAGCCCCACGCCCCAAGGCTATAGCATGCCCCTTTTTTGGGCATTTTTCCGCCGGACGAACTTGGCGCCAAGGGATACGGCAGCTCTTTTTTGGGCGCGGCTGTGCCCGTGGCCTATTTTTGTCACGGGGAGGCGTTGGAAAAGTCTCGGCCCATTCCGAGTCCGGCGGACGAAGTTCGCCCGCCCCACGCCCCAAGGCTATAGCCCACCCCCTTTTTGGGCATTTTTCCGCCGGACGAACTAGGCCCCAAGGTGTTCGGCTGTTCTTTTTTCGGCGCGGCTGTGCCCGCGGCCTATTTTTGACGCGGGGAGGGGGTGGCCGAAATCTCGGCCCATTCCGAGGAAAGCGGACGAAGATCGCCGGCCCCACGCCCAAAGGCTATAGCACACCCCTTTTTTGGGCATTTTTCCGCAGGACGAACTTGGCCCCAAGGGGTTCGGCTGCTCTTTTCTAGGCGCGGCTGAGCCCGCGGCCTATTTTTGTTGCGGGGAGGGGGTTGGAAAAGTCTCGGCCCATTCCGAGTCCGGCGGATGAACTTTGCCGGCCCCACGCCCGAAGGCTATAGCACACCCGTTTTTTGGGCATTTTTCCGCAGGACGAACTCGGCGCCAGGGGGTTCGGCTGCACTTTTTTGTGCGCGGCTGTGCCTGCGGCCTATTTTTCTCGCAGGGATGGGGTGGGCAATGTCTTGGCCCATTCCGAGTCCGGCGGACGAAGTTCGCCCGCCCCACGCCCCAAGGCTATTGCCGACCCCTTTTTTGGGCATTTTTCCGCAAGACGAACTTGGCGCCAAGGGGTCGGCCGCTCTATTATGGGCGCGGCTGTGCCCGCGGCCTATTTTTGTCGCGGGGAGGGGGTGGGCAAAGTCTAGGCCCATTCCGAGGAAGGCGGACGAAGTTCGCAAGCCCCACGCCCCAAGGCTATGGCCCACCCCCTTTTTGGGCATTTTTCCGCTGGACGAACTTGGCGCCAAGGGGTTCGGCTGCTCTTTTTTGGGCGCGGCTGTACCCGCAGCCTATTTTTGTCGCAGGGAGGGGGTGGGCAATGTCTCAGCCCATTCCGAGGAAGGCGGACGAAGTTCGCTAGCCCGACGCCCCAAGGGTATGGCCCACCCATTTTTTGGGCATTTTTCCGCAGGACGAGCTTGGAGCCAAGGGGTTCGGCTGCTCTTTTTTGGGCGCGGCTGTGGCCGCGGCTTATTTTTGTCGCGGGGAGGCGTTGGAAAAGTCTCGGCCCATTCCGAGTCCGGCGGACGAAGTTCGCCCGCCCCACGCCCCAAGGCTATAGCCCACCCCTTTTTGGGCATTTTTCCGCCGGACGAACTAGGCCCCAAGGTGTTCGGCTGTTCTTTTTTCGCCGCGGCTGTGCCCGCGGCCTATTATTGTCGCGGGGAGGGGGTGGCCGAAGTCTCGGCCGATTCCGAGGAAGGCGGACGAAGTTCGCCGGCCCCACGCCCAAAGGCTATAGAACACCCCTTTTTTGGGCATTTTTCCGCAGGACGAACTTGGCCCCAAGGGGTTCGGCTGCTCTTTTCTGGGCGCGGCTGAGCCCGCGGCCTATTTTTGTTGCGGGGAGGGGATGGGAAAAGTCTCGGCCCATTCCGAGTCCGGCGGACGAACTTTGCCGGCCCCACGCCCGAAGGCTATAGCACACCTGTTTTTTGGGCATTTTTCCGCAGGACGAACTCGGCGCCAGGGGGTTCGGCTGCACTTTTTTGTGCGCGGCTGTCCCTGCGGCCTATTTTTGTCGCAGGGAGGAGGTGGGCAATGTCTCGGCCCATTCCGAGGAAGGCGGACGTAGTTCGCTAGCCCGATGCCCCAAGAATATAGCCCACCCCTTTTTTGGGCATTTTTCCGCAGGACGAGCTTGGCGCCAAGGGGGTCGGCTGCTCTTTTTTGGGCGCGGCTGTGCCCGCGGCTCATTTTTGCCACGGGGAGGCGGTGGGAAAAGTCTCGGCCCATTCCAAGTCCGGCGGACGAAGTTCGCCCGCCCCACGCCCCAAGGCTATAGCCCACCCCCTTTTTGGGCATTTTTCCGCCAGACGAACTTGGCCCCAAGGGGTTCGGCTGCTCTATTTTGGGCGCGGCTGCTCCCGCGGCCTATTTTTGTCGCGGGGAGGGGGTGGGAAATGTCTCGGCCCATTCCGAGTCCGGCGGACGAACTTCGGCAGCCCCACGGCCTACTGCTGTAGCACACCCCTGTTTTGGGCACTTTTCAGCAGGACGAAGTTGGCGCCAAGGGGTTCGGCTGCTCTTTTTTGGTCCCGGCTGTGCCCGCGGCCTATTTTTGTCGTGGGGAGGGGGTGGGCAAAGTCTCGGCCCATTCCGAGTCCGGCGGACGAAGTTCGCCCACCCCACGCCCCAAGGCTATAGCACGCCCCTTTTTGGGCATTTTTCCGTCGGACGAACTTGGCGCCAAGGGGTTCGGCTGCTCTTTTTTGGGCGCTGCTGTGCCCGCGGCCTATTTTTGTCGCGGGGAGGGGGTGGGGAAAGTCTCGGCCCATTCCGAGTCCGGCGGACGAACTTCGGCAACCCCACGGCCCATTGCTGTAGGACACCCCTTTTTTGGGCACTTTTCCGCAGGACGAACTTGGCGCCAAGGGGTTCGGCTGCTCTTTTTTGGGCGCAGCTGTGCCTGCGGCCTATTTTTGTCGCGGGGAGGGGGTGGGAAATGTCTCGGCCCATTCCGAGTCCGGCGGACGAACTTCGGCAGCCCCACGGCCTATTGCTGTAGCACACCTCTTTTTTGGGCACTTTTCTGCAGGACGAACTTGGCGCCCATGGGTTCGGCTGCTCTTTTTTGGACGCGGGTGTGCCAGCGGCCTATTTTTGCCGCGGGGAGGGGGTGGGCAAAGTCTCGGCCCATTCCGAGTCCGGCGGACGAAGTTCGTCAGCCCCACGCCCCAAGGCTATAGCCCACCCCTTTTTTGGGCATTTTTCCGCAGGGCGAACTTGGCGCCAAGGGGTTCGGCTGCTCTTTTTTGGGCGCGGCTGTGCCCGCGATCTATTTTTGTCGCGGGGAGGGGGTGGAAAAAGTCTCGGCCCATTCCGAGTCCGGCGGACGAACTTCGGCAGCCCCGCGGCCTATTGCTGTAGCACATCTCTTTTTTGGGCACTTTTCCGCAGGACGAACTTGGCGCCAAGCGGTTCGGCTGCTCTTTTTTGGACGCGACTGCGCCCGCGGCCTATTTTTATCGTGGGGAGGGGGTGGGGAAAGTCTCGGCCCATTCCGAGTCCGGCGAACGAAGTTCGCAAGCCCCACGCCCCAAGGCTATTGCCCACCCCTTTTTTGGGCATTTTTCCGTAGGACGAACTTGGCGCCAAGTGTTTCGGCGACTCTTTTTTGGAAGCGGGTATGCCCGCGGCCTATTTTTGTCGCGGGGAGGGGGTGGGCAAAGTCTCGGCCCATTCCGAGTCCGGCGGATGAAGTCCGCCCGCCCCACGCCCAAAGGCTATAGCCCACCCCCTTTTTGGGCATTTTTCCGTAGGACGAACTTGGCGCCAAGGGGTTCGGCTACTCTTTTTTGTTCGCGGCTGTGCCCGCGGCCTATTTTTGTCGTGGGGAGGGGGTGGGCAAAGTCTCGGCCCATTCGGAGGAGGGCGGATGAACTTTGCCGGCCCCACGCCCAAAGGCTATAGCACACCTCTTTTTTGGGCATTTTTCTGCAGGACGAACTTGGCGCCATGGGGTTCGGCTTCTATTTTTTGGGCGCGGCTGTGTCCGCGGCCTATTTTTGTCGTGGGGAGGGAGTGGGAAAATTCGCGGCCCATTCCGAGTCCGGCGGACGAAGTTCGCCAGCCCGACGCCCCAAGGTTATAGCCCACCCCCTTTTTGGGCAATTTTCCGCAGGACGAACTTGGCGCCAAGGGGTTCGGCAGCTCTTTTTTGGGCGAGGCTGTGCCCGCGGCCTATTATTGTCGTGGGGAGGGGGTGGGTAAAGTCTCGGCCCACTCCGAAGAAGGCGGACGAAGTGCGCCTGCCCCACGCCCCAAGGCTATAGCCCACCCCTTTTTTGGGCATTTTTCCGTAGGACGAACCTGGCGCCCAGGGGTTCGGCTGCTCCTTTTGGGGCACGGCTGGGCCCGCGGCCTATGTTTGTCGCGGGGAGGGGGTGGGCAAAGTCTCGGCCCATTCCGAGGAAGGCGGACGAAGTTCGCTGGCCCCACGCCCCAAGGCTATAGCCCACCCTTTTTATGGGCATTTTTCCGCAGGACGAAGTTCGCCCGCCCCACGCCCCAAGGCTGTAGCCCACCCCCTTTTTGGGCATTTTTCCGCAGGACGATCTTGGCGCCAAGGGGTTCGGCTGCTCCTTTTTGGGCACGGCTGTGCCCGCGGCCTATTTTTGTCGCGGGGAGGGGGTGGGGAAAGTCTCGGCCCATTCCGAGTAAGGCGGACGAAGTTCGCTAGCCCCACGCCCCAAGGCTATAGCCCACCCCTTTTTTGGGCTTTTTTCCACAGGACGAACTGGGCGCCAAAGGGTACGGCTGCTCTTTTTTGGGCGCGGCTGTGTCCGCGGCCTAGTTTTGTCACGGGCAGGGGGTGGGCAAAGTCTCGGCCCACTCCGAAGAAGGCGGACGAAGTTCGCCAGCCCCACACCCCAAGGCTATAGCCCACCCCTTTTTTGGGCATTTTTCCGCAGGACGAACATGGCGCCAAGGGGTTCGGCTGCTCTTTCTCGGACACGGCTGCGCCCGCAGCCTATTTTTGTTGCGGGGAGGGGGTGGGAAAAGTCTCGGCTCATTCCGAGTCCGGCGGACGAAATTCGCCCGCCCCACGCCCCAAGGCTATAGCCCACCCCCTTTTTGGGTATTTTTTCGTAGGACGAACTTGGCGCCAAGGGGTTCGGCTGCTATTTTTTAGGCGCGGCTGTGCCCGCGGCCTATTTTTGTCGCGGGGAGGGGGTGGGTAAAGTCTCGGCCCATTCCAAGGAAGGCAGACGAAGTTCGCCAGCCCCACGCCCCAAGGCTATAGCCCACCCCCTTTTTGGGCATTTTTCCGCAGGACGAACTTGGCGCCAAGGGGTTCAGGCCCTCTTTTTTGGGCGCGGCTGTGCCCGCGGCCTATTTTTGTCGCGGGGAGGGGGTGGGCATAGTCTCGGCACATTCCGAGTCCGGCGGACGAAGTTCGCCAGCCCCACGACCCAAGGCTATTGCCCACCCCCTTTTTGGGCATTTTTCCGCAGGACGAACTTGGCGTCAAGCGGTTCGGCTGCTCTTTTTTGGGCTCGGCTGAGCCCGCGGCCTATTTTTTTCACGGGGAGGGGGTGGGCAAAGTCTCGGCCCATTCCGAGGAAGGCGGAAGAAGTTCGCCCACCCCGTGCCACAAGGCTGTCGCCCACCCCTTTTTTGGCCATTTTTCCGCAGGACGAACTTGGCGCCAAAGGGTCGGCTGCTCTTTTTACTGGCGCGGCTGTGCCCGCGGCCTATTTTTGTCGCGGGGAGGGGGTGGGCAAAGTCTCGGCCCATTCCGAGAAAGGCGGATGAACTTTGTCGGCCCCACGCCCAAGGGCTATCGCACACCCCTTTTTTGGGCATTTTTCCGCAGGAAACTTGGCGCCAAGGGGTTCGGCTGCTCTTTTCTGGGCGCGGCTGTGCCCGCGGCCTATTTTTGTCGTGGGGAGGGGGTGGGCAAAGTCTCGGCGCATTCCGAGTCCGGCGGATGAACTTCGCCAGCCCCACGCCCCAAGGCTACAGCCCACCCCTTTTTTTGGCGTTTTTCCGCGGGACGAACTTGGCGCCAAGGGGTTCGGCCGCTTGTTTTTGTGCGCGGCTGTGCCCACGGCTTAATTTTTGGTGCGGGGAGGGGGTGGGCAATGTCTCTGCCCATTCTGATTCCGGCGGACGAACTTCCCCAGCCCCACACCCCAAGGCTATAGCCCACCCCTTTTTTGGGCCTTTTTCAGCAGGACGAACTTCGCGCCAAGGGGTTCGGCTGCTCTTTTTTGGGTGCGGCTGTACCCGCGGCCTATTTCAGGTGCGAAGAGGGGGTGGTCGAAGTCTCGGCCCATTTCGAGTCTGGCGGACGAACTTCGACAGCCCCACGCCCCAAGGCTATAGCACACTCCCTTTTTGGGCATTTTTCCGCCGTACGAACTTCGCGCCAAGGCGTTCGGCCGCTGTTTTTTGGGCGTGGCTCTGTCCGCGGCCTATTTTTGGCACGGGGAGGGGGTGGCCAAAGTCTCGGCCCATTCCGAGTCCGGCGGACGAACATCGCCAGACCCACGCCCCAAGGCTATAGCCCACCCCTTTTTTTGGCGTTTTTCCGCAGCACAAACTTGGCGCCGAGGGGTTCGGCCGCTTGTTTTTGGGCGCGGCTGTGCCCACGGTCTATTTTTTGTGCGGGGAAGGGGTGGGCAAGGTCTCGGCCCATTCCGAGTCCGGCGGACAAACTTCGCCAGCCCCATGCCACAGGGCTATAGCCCACCCCTTTTCTGGGCATTTTTCCGCAGGACGAACTTCGCGCCAAGGGGTTCGGCAGCTCTTTTTTGGGTGTGGCTGCGGCGACGGCCTATTTTTGGCGCGGGGAGGGGGTGGGCAAAGTCTCAGCCCATTCCGAGTCCGGCGGACCAACTTCGCCAGCCCCACGCCCCAAGGCTATAGCCCACCCCTTTTTTGGGCGTTTTTCCGCAGGACGAACTTCGCGCCAAGCTGTTCAGCCGGTTATTTTTGGGCTCGGGTGTGCCCACGGCCTATTTTTTGCATGGGGAGAGGGTGGGAAAAGTGTCGGCCCATTCCGAGTCCGGCGTACGAACTTCGCCTGCCCCACGCCCCAAGGCTATAGCCCACCACTTTTTTGGGCATTTTTCCTTAGGACGAACTTCGCACCAAGGGGTTCGGCTGCTCTTTTTTGGGCACGGCTGTGTCCGCGGCCTATTTTTGGCCCGGGGAGGGGGTGTGCAATGTCTCGGCCCATTCCGAGTCCGGCGGACGAACTTCGCCAGTCCCACACCCCAAGGCTATAGCCCACCCCTTTTTTGGGCGTTTTTCCGGAGGAAGAACTTGGCGGCAAGGGGTTCGGCAGGTTATTTTTGGGCTCGGCTGTGCCCACGGCCTATTTTTTGCATGGGGAGGGGGTGCGAAAAGTGTCGGCCCATTCCGAGTCCGGCGTACGAACTTCGCCTGCCCCACGCCCCAAGGCTATAGCCCACCACTTTTTTGGGCCTTTTTCAGCAGGACGAACTTCGCGCCAAGGGGTTCGGCAGCTCTTTTTTGGGAGCGGCTGTGGCCGCGGCCTATTTTTGGCGTGGGAAGGGGGTGGGCAAAGTCTCGGTCCATTCCGAGTCCGGCGGACCCACTTCGCCAGCCCCACGCCCCAAGGCTATAGCCCACCCCTTTTTTGGGCGTTTTTCCGCAGGACGAACTTCGCGCCAAGGGGTTCGGCTGCTCTTTTTTGGGTTCAGCTGTGCCCGCGGCCTATTTTTGGCACGGGGAGGGGGTTGGCAAAGTCTCGGCCCATTCCGAGTCCGGCGGACGAACTTCGCCAGCCCCACGCCCCAAGGCTATAGCCCACCCCTTTTTTCGGCCTTTTTCAGCAGGACGAACTTCGTGCCAAGGGGTTCGGCAGCTCTTTTTTGGGCGCGGCTGTGGCCGTGGCCTATTTTTGGCGCGGGAAGGGGGTGGGCAAAGTCTCGGTCCATTCCGAGTCCGGCGGACCAACTTCGCCAGCCCCACGCCCCAAGGCTATAGCCCACCCCTTTTTTGGGCGTTTTTCCGCAGGACGAACTTCGCGCCAAGTGGTTCAGCCGCTTATTTTTGGGCTCGGGTGTGCCCACGGCCTATTTTTTGCATGGGGAGAGGGTGGGAAAAGTGTCGGCCCATTCCGAGTCCGCGTACGAACTTCGCTTGCCCCACGCCCCAAGGCTATAGCCCACCACTTTTTTGGTCATTTTTCCTTAGGACGAACTTCGCACCAAGGGGTTCGGCTCCTCTTTTTTAGGCGCGGCTCTGCCCGTGGCCTATTTTTGGTGCGGGGAGGGGGTGGGCAAAGTCTCGTCCCATTCCGAGTCCAGCGGACAAACTTCGCCAGCCCCACGCCCCAAGGGTATAGCCCACCCCTTTTTTTGGCATTTTTCTGCAGTACGAACTTGGCGCCAGGGGGTTCGGCAGCTCTTTTTTGGGTACGGCTGTGGCCGCGGCCTATTTTTGCGCGGGGAGGGGGTGGGCAAAGTCTCGGCCGATTCCGAGTCCGGCGGACGAACTTCGCAGCCCCACGCCCTAAGGCTATAGCCCACCCCTTTTTTGGGCCTTTTTTCGCAGGACAAGCAGGACGAACTTCGCGCCAAGCGGTTCGGTTGCTCTTTTTTGGGCTCGGCTGTGCCCGTGGACTATTTTTGGCGTGGGGAGGGGGTGTACAAAGTCTCGGCGCATTCCGAGTCCGGCGGATGAACTTCGCCAGCCCCACGCCCCAAGGCTATAGCCCACCCCTTTTTTTGGCGTTTTTCCGCGGGACGAACTTGGCACCAAGGGGTTCGGCCGCTTGTTTTTGTGCGCGGCTGTGCCCACGGCTTAATTTTTGGTGCGGGGAGGGGGTGGGCAATGTCTCGGCCCATTCCGATTCCGGTGGACGAACTTCCCCAGCCCCACACCCCAAGGCTATAGCCCACCCCTTTTTTTGAGTTTTTCCGGTGGAAGAACTTGGCGGCAAGGGGTTCGGCAGGTTATTTTTGGGCTCGGCTGTGCCCACCGCCTATTTTTTGCATGGGGAGGGGGTGCGAAAAGTGTCGGCCCATTCCGAGTCCGGCGTACGAACTTCGCCAGCCCCACGCCCCAAGGCTATAGCCCACCCCTTTTTTTGGCGTTTTTCCGTGGGACGAACATGGCGCCAAGGGGTTCGGCCGCTTGTTTTTGTGCGCGGCGGTGCCCACGGCTTAATTTTTGGTGCGGGGAGGGGGTGGGCAATGTCTCGGTCCATTCCGATTGCGGCGGACGAACTTCCCCAGCCCCACACCCCAAGGCTATAGCCCACCCCTTTTTTGGGCCTTTTTCAGCAGGACGAACTTCGCGCCAAGGGGTTCGGCTGCTCTTTTTTGGGTGCGGCTGTACCCCCGGCCTATTTTAGGTGCGAAGAGGGGGTGGTCGAAGTCTCGGCCCATTTCGAGTCTGGCGGACGAACTTCGCCAGCCCCACGCCCCAAGGCTATAGCCCACCCCTTTTTTGGGCATTTTTCTGCCGTACGAACTTGGCGCCAAGGGGTTCGGCCGCTCGTTTTTGGCCGTGGCTGTGCCCGCGGCCTATTTTTGATGCGGGGAGGTGATGGGCAACGTCTCGGCCAATTCCGATTCCGGCGGACAAACATTCGCCAGCCCCACGCCCCAACGCTATAGCCCACCCGTTTTTTGGGCATTTTTCAGCAGCACGAACTTCGCGCCTTGGGGTTCGGCTCCTCTTTTTTGGGCGCGGCTCTGCCCGCGGCCTATTTTTGGTGTGGGGAGGGGGTGGGCAAAGTCTCAGCCCATTCTGAGTGCGGTGGACAAACTTCGCCAGCCCCACGCCCCAAGGCTATAGCCCACCCCTTTTTTGGGCATTTTTCTGCCGTACGAACTTGGCGCCAAGGGGTTCGGCCGCTCGTTTTTGGGCGCGGCTGTGCCCGCGGCCTATTTTTGATGCGGGGAGGTGATGGGCAACGTCTCGGCCAATTCCGATTCCGGCGGACAAACATTCGCCAGCCCGACGCCCCAACGCTATAGCCCACCCGTTTTTTGGGCGTTTTTCAGCAGCACGAACTTCGCGCCTTGGGGTTCGGCTCCTCTTTTTTGGGCGCGGCTCTGCCCGCGGCCTATTTTTGGTGTGGGGAGGGGGTGGGCAAAGTCTCAGCCCATTCTGAGTGCGGTGGACAAACTTCGCCAGCCCCACGCCCCAAGGCTATAGCCCACCCCTTTTTTGGGCATTTTTCTGCAGTACGAACTTGGCGCCAAGGAGTTCGGCCGCTCGTTTTTGGCCTCGGCTGTGCCCGCGGCCTTTTTTTGGCGGGGGGAGGGGGTTGGCCAAGTCTCGTCCCATTCCGAATCCGGCGGATGAACTTCGCCAACCCCACGCCTCAAGGCTATAGCCCACCCCTTTTTTGGGCCTTTTTCAGCAGCACGAACTTCGCGCCAAGGGGCTAGGCTGCTGTACGGCCTATTTTTGGCGCGGGGAGGCGGTGGACAATGTGTCGGCCCATTCCGAGTCCGCCGGACGAACTTCGCCAGCACCACGCCCCAAGGCATAGCCCACCCCACCCCTTTTTTGGGCATTTTTCGGCAGGACGAATTTGGCCCTCATGGGTTCGGCTGCTCTTTTTTTGGTGTGGATGTGTCCACGGCCTATTTTTGGTGCGAGGAGGGGGTGGTGAAAGTCTCGGCCCATTCCGAGTCCGGCGGACAAACTTCGCCAGCCCCACGCCCGAAGGCTATAGCCCACTCCTTTTTTGGGCATTTTTCTACAGTACGAACTTGGCGCCAAGGGGTTCGGCTGCTCTTTTATGGGTGCGGCTGTGCCCGTGGTCTATTTTTGGCGTGGGGAGGGGGTGGGCAAAGTCTCGGCCCATTCCGAGTTCGGCGTACGAACTTCGCCAGCCCCGCGCCCCAAGGCTGTAGCCCACCCCTTTTTTGGTCATTTTTCCGCAGGACGAACTTGGCGCCAATGGGTTCGGCTACTCTTTTTAGAGCGCGGCTGTGGCCATGGCCTATTTTTGTCGCAGGGAGGGGGTGGGAAAAGTCTCGGCCCATTCCGAGTCCGGCGGACGAAGTTCGCCCGCCCCATGCCCCAAGGGTATAGCCCACCCCCCTTTTGGGCATTTTTCCGCAGGACGAACTTGGCGCCAAGGGGTTCGGCTGCTCTTTTTTGGGCGCGCCTATGCCCGCGGCCTATTTTTGGTGCGGGGAGGGGGTGGGCAAAGTCTTGACCCATTCCGAGGAAGGCGGATGAACTTTACCGTCCCCACGCCCAAAGGCTATAGCACACCCCTTTTTTGGGCATTTTGCCGCAGGACGAACTTGGCGCCATGAGGTTCGGCTGCTCTTTTTTGGGCGCGGCTGTGCCCGCGGCCTATTTTTGTCACGGGGTGGCGGTGGGAAAAGTCTCGGCCCATTCTGAGTCCGGCGGACGAACTTTGCCGGCCCCACACCCAAAGGCTATAGCCCACCCCTTTTTTGGGCATTTTTCCGCAAGACGAACTTGGCGCCAAGGGGTTCGGCTGCTCTTTTTTGGGCGCGGCTGTGCCCGTGGCCTATTTTTGTCGTTGGGAGCGGGTGGCCAAAGTGTCGGCCCGTTCCGAGGAAGGCGGACGAAGTGCGCCGGCTCCACGCCCCAAGGCTATAGCCCACCCCCTTTTTGGGCATTTTTCCGCAGGATGAACTTGGCGCCAAGGGGTTCGGCTGCTCTTTTTCGGGTGCGGTTGTGCCCGCGGCCTATTTTTGGTGCGGGGAGGGGGTGGGCAAAGTCTCGGCCCATTCCGAGGAAGGTGGATGAACTTTGCCGGCCCCACGCCCGAAGGCGATAGCCCACCCCTTTTTTGGGCATTTTTCCCCAGGACGAACTTGGCGCCAAGGGGTTCGGCTGCTCTTTTTTGGGCGCGGCTGTGCCCGTGGCCTATTTTTGTCGCAGGGAGGGGGTTGGAAATGTCTCTGCCCATTCCGAGTCCGGCGGACGAAGTTCGCCCGCCCCACGCCTCAAGGCTATAGCCCACCCCCCTTTTGGGCATTTTTCCGCAGGACGAACTTGGCGCGAAGGGCTTCGGCAGCTCTTTTTTGGGCGCGGCTGTGCCCGCGGCCTATTTTTGTCGTGGGGAGGGGGTGGGCAAAGTCTCGGTCCAGTCTGAGTCCGGCGGACGAAGTTCGCCAGCTCCACGCCCAAAGGCTATAGCACACCCGTTTTTTGGGCATTTTGCCGCTGGACGAACTTGGCTCCAAGGGGTTCGGCTGCGCTTTTTTGGGCGTGGCTGTGCCCGCGGCCTATTTTTGTCGCGGGGAGGGGGTGGGCAAAGTCTAGGCCCATTCCCAGGAAGGCAGACGAAGTTCGCCAGCCCCACGCCCCAAGGCTATAGACCACCCCCTTTTTGGGCAATTTTCCGCAGGACGAACTTGGCACCAAAGGGCTCGGCTGCTCTTTTTTGGGCGCGGCTGTGCCCGCGGCCTATTTTTGTTGCGGGGAGGGTTTGCGCAAAGTCTCGGCCCATTCCGAGTCCCGCGGACGAAGTTCGCCAGCGCAACGCCCCAAGGCTATATCCCACCCCTTTTTTGGGCGTTTTTCCGCAGGACGAACTTGGCTCCGAGGGGTTCGGCTGCTCTTTTTTGGGCGCGGCTGTGCCTGCGGCCTATTTTTGTCGCGGGGAGCGGGTGGCCAAAGTGTCGGCCCATTTCGAGGAAGGCGGACGAAGTGCGCCGGCCCCACGCCCCAAGGCTATAGCCCATCAACTTTTTGGGCATTTTTCCGCCGGACGAACTTGGCGCCAAGGGGTTCGGCAGCTCTTTTTTGGGCGCTGGTGTGTTCGCGGCCTATTTTTGTCACGAGGAGGGGGTGGGCAAAGTCTCGGCCCATTCCGAGCCCGGCGGACAAAGTTCGCCAGCCCCACGCCCCAAGGCTATAGCCACCCCTTTTTTGGGCATTTTTCCGCCGGACGAACTTGGCGCCAAGGGGTTTGGCTGCTCTTTTTTGGGCGCGGCTATGCCCGCGGCCTATTTTTGGTGTGGGGAGGGGGTGGGCAAAGTCTTGACCCATTCCGAGGAAGGCGGATGAACTTTGCCGTCCCCACGCCCAAAGGCTATAGCACACCCCTTTTTTGGGCATTTTGCGGCAGGTCGAACTTGGCGCCAAGGGGTTCGGCTGCTCTCTTTTGGGCGCGGCTGTGCCTGTGGCCTATTTTTGTCACGGGGAGGGGGTGGCCAAAGTCTCGGCCCATTCCAAGGAAGGCAGACGAAGTGCGCCGGCCGTACGCCCATAGGCTATAGCACACCCCTTTTGGGCATTTTTCCGGAGGACAAACCAGGCGCCAAGGGGTTCGGCTGCTCTTTTTTGGGTGCGGCTGTGCCTGCGGCATATGTTTGTCGCGGGGAGGGCGTGGGCAAATTCTCGGCCCATTCCGAGTCCGGCGGACGAAGTTCGCCAGCCCCACGCAACAAGGCTATAGCACACCCCTTTTTTGGTCATTTTTCCCCAGGACGAACTTGGCGCCAAGGGGTTCGGCTGCTCTTTTTTGGGCGCGGCTGTGTCCGTGGCCTATTTTTGTCGCAGGGACGGGGTGGGAAAAGTCTCGGCCCATTCCGAGTTCGGCGGATGAAGTTCGCCAGCCCCACGCCCCAAGGCTATAGCCCACCCCCGTTTTGGGCATTTTTCCGCAGGACGAAGTTGGCGCCAAGGGGTTCGGCTGCTCTTTTTTGGGCGCGGCTATGCCCGCGGCCTATTTTGGGTGTGGGGAGGGGGTGGGCAAAGTCTCCACCCATTCCGAGGATGGCAGATGAACTTTGCCGTCCCCACGCCCAAAGGCTATAGCACACCCCTTTTTTGGGCATTTTCCCACAGGACGAACTTGGCGCCAAGGGGTTCGGCTGCTCTTTTTTGGGCGCCGCTGTGCCCGCGGCCTATTTTTGCCATGGGGAGGGGGTGGCCAATGTCTCGGCCTATTCCGAGGAAGGAGGACGAAGTTCGCCGGACCCACGCCCAAATGGTATAGCACGCCCCTTTTTTGGGCATTTTTCCACAGGACGAACTTGGCGCCGAGGGGTTCGGCTGCTCTTTTTTGGGTACGGCTGTGCCCGCGGCCTATATTTGTCATGGGAGGGGGTGGGCAAAGTCTCGGCCCATTCGGAGTCCGGAAGACGAAGTTCGCCAGCCCCACGCCCCAAGGCTATAGCCCACCCCTTTTTTGGGCATTTTTCCGCAGGACGAACTTGGCGCCAAGGGGTTCGGCTGTTCCTTTTTTGGCGCGGCTGTGCCCGCGGCCTACTTATGTCCCGGGGAGGGGGTGGCCAAAGTCTCGGCCCATTCCGAGTCCGGCGGACGAAGTTCGCCAGCCCCACGCCCCAAGGCTATAGCACACCCCTTTTTTGGTCATTTTTCCCCAGGACGAACTTGGCGCCAAGGGGTTCGGCTGCTCATTTTTGGACGCGGCTGTGCCCGCGGCCTATTTTTGTCGTGGGAAGGGTGTAGGCAAAGTCTCGGCCCATTCCGGGGAAGGGGGATGAACTATTCCGGCCCCACGCCCAAAGGCTATAGCACGCCCATTTTTTGGGCATTTTTCCGCAGGACAAACTTGGCGCCAAGGGGTTCGGCTGCTCTTTTTTGGGCGAGGCTATGCCCACAGCCTATTTTTGTCGTGGGGAGGGGGTGGTCAAAGTCTCGGCCCATTCCGAGTCCGGCAGACGAAGTTCGCCAGCCCCACGCCCCAAGGCTATAGCCCACCCGTTTTTTGGGCATTTTTCCGCAGGACGAACTTGGTGCCAAGGGGTACGGCTGTTCTTTTTTTGGCGCGGCTGTGCCCGCGGCCTATTTTTGTCGCGGGGAGGGGGTGGCCAAAGTCTCGGCCCATTCCGAGCCCGGCGGACGAAGTTCGCCAGCCCCACGCCCCAAGGCCATAGCACACCCCTTTTTTGGGAATTTTTCCGCAGAACGAACTTGGCACCAAGGTGTTCGGCTGTTCTTTTTTGGGGGCGGCTTTGCCCACGGCCTATTTTTGGGGTGGGGTGCGGGTGGGAGAAGTCTCGGCCCATTCCGAGTCCGGCGGACGAAGTTCGCCAGCCCCACACCCAAAGGCTATAGGCGACCCCCTTTTTGGGCATTTTTCCGCTGCATGAACTTGGCGCCAAGGGGTTCGGCAGTTCTTTTTTTGGCGCGGCTGTGCCCGCGGCCTATTTTTGTCACGGGGATGGGGTGGCCAAAGTCTCGGCCCATTCCGAGTCCGGCGGACGAAGTTCACCAGCCCCACGCCCCAAGGCTATAGCACACCCCTTTTTGGGGCATTTTTCCGCAGGACGAACTTGGCGCCAAGGTGTTCGGCTGCTCTTTTTTGGGCGCGGCTATGCCCGCGGCCTATTTTTGGGGCGGGGTACGTGTGGGATAAGTCTAGGCCCATTGCGAGGAAGGGGGATGAACTATTCCGGCCCCACGCCCAAAGGCTATAGCACGCCCATTTTTTGGGTATTTTGCCGCAGGACGAACTTGGCGCCAAGGGGTTCGGCTGCTCTTTTTTGGGCACGGCTGTGTCCGCGGCCTATTTTTGTCACGAGGAGGGGGTGGCCAAAGTCTCGGCCCATTCCGGGAAGGCAGACGAAGTGCGCCGGCCCCATGCCCAAAGTCTATAGCCAACCCCCCTTTTGGGCATTTTTCCGCAAGACGAACTTGGCGCCAAGGGGTTCAGCTAATCTTTTTTGGGCGCGGCTTTGCCCGAGCCCTATTTTTGTCACGGGGAGGGGGTGGGCAAAGTCTCGGCCCATTCCGAGTCCGGCGGACGAAGTTCGCCAGCCCCACGCCCCAAGGCTATAGCACACCCCTTTTTTGGTCATTTTTCCCCAGGACGAACTTGGAACCAAGGGGTTCGGCTGCCCTTTTTTGGGCGCAGCTGTGCCCGCGACCTATTTTTGTCGCCGGGAGGGGGTGGGAGAAGTCTCGGCCCATTCCGAGGAAGGCGGACGAAGTTTGCCGGCCCCATACCCCAAGGCTATAGCCCACCCCTTTTTTGGGCATTTTTCCGCAGGACGAACTTGGCGCCAAGGGGTTCGGCTGCTCTTTTTTGGGTGCGGCTTTGCCCGCGCCCTATTTTTGTCACGGGGAGGGTGTGGGCAAAGTCTCGGCCCATTCCGAGTCCGGCGGACGAAGTTCGCCAGCCCCACGCCCCAAGGCTATAGCCGACCCCCTTTTTGGGCATTTTTCCGCTGCATGAACTTGGCGCCAAGGCGTTCGGCTGTTCTTTTTTTGGCGCGGCTGTGCCCGCGGCCTATTTTTGTCACGGGGAGGGGGTGGCCAAAGTCTCGGCCCATTCCGAGTCCGGCGGACGAAGTTCACCAGCCCCACGCCCCAAGGCTATAGCACACCCCTTTTTTGGGCATTTTTCCGCAGGACGAACTTGGCGCCGAGGGGTTCGGCTGCTCTTTTTTGGGTGCGGCTGTGCCCGCGGCCTATTTTTGTCGCGGGGAGGGGGTGGGCAAAGTCTCGGACCATTCGGAGTCTGGCGGACGAAGTGCGCCGGCCCCACGCTCCAAGGATATAGCCCACCCCTTTTTTGGGCATTTTTCCGCAGGACGAACTTGGCGCCAAGGGGTTCGGCAGTTCTTTTTTTGGCGCGGCTGTGCCCGCGTCCTATTTTTGTCATGGGGAGGGGGTGGCCAAAGTCTCGGCCCATTCCGAGTCCAGCGGACGAAGTTCGCCAGCCCCACGCCCCAAGGCTATAGCACACCCGTTTTTTGGTCATTTTTCCCCAGGACGAACTTGGCGCCAAGGGGTTCGGCCGCTCATTTTTGGGTGTGGCTGTGCCCGCGGCCTATTTTTGTCGCGGGGAGGGGGTGGGCAAATTCTCGGCCCATTGCGAGGAAGGGGGATGAACTATTCCCGCCCCACGCCCAAAGGCTATAGCACGCCCATTTTTTGGGTATTTTTCCGCAAGACGAACTTGGCGCCAAGGGGTTCGCCTGCTCTTTTTTGCGCACGGCTGTGTCCGCGGAGTATTTTTGTCACGAGGAGGGGGTGGCCAAAGTCTCGGCCCATTCCGGGAAGGCAGACGAAGTGCGCCGGCCCCATGCCCAAAGTCTATAGCCAACCCCCCTTTTGGGCATTTTTCCGCAGGACGAACTTGGCGCCAAGGGGTTCGGCTGATCTTTTTTGGGCGCGGCTTTGCCCGCGCCCTATTTTTGTCACGGGAAGGGGGTAGGCAAAGTCTCGGCCCATTCCGAGTCCGGCGGACGAAGTTCGCCAGCCCCACGTCCCAAGGCTATAGCACACCCCTTTTTTGGTCATTTTTCCCCAGGACGAACTTGGCACCAAGGGGTTCGGCTGCTCTTTTATGGGCGCAGCTGTGCCCGCGACCTATTTTTGTCGCCGGGAGGGGGTGGGAAAAGTCTCGGCCTATTCCGAGGAAGGCGGACGAAGTGCGCCGGCCCCACGCCCCAAGGCTACAGCCCGCCCCTTTTTTGGGCATTTTTCCGCAGGACGAACTTGGCGCCAAGGGGTTCGGCTGTTCTTTTTTAGGCGCAGCTGTGCCCGCGGCCTATCTTTGCCACGGGGAGGGGGTGGCCAAAGTCTCGGCCCATTCCGAGTCCGGCGGACGAAGTTCGCCAGCCCCACGCCCCAAGGCTATAGCACACCCCTTTTTTGGGCATTTTTCCGCAGGGCGAACTTGGCGCCAAGGTGTTCGGCTGCTCTTTTTTGGGCGCGGCTATGCCCGCGGCCTATTTTTGGGGCGGGGTGCGGGTGGGATAAGTCTCGGCCCATTCCGAGTCCGGCGGACGAAGTTCGCCCGCCCCACGCCCAAAGGCTATAGCCCACCCCCTTTTTGGGCATTTTTCCGCTGCATGAACTTGGCGCCAAGGGGTTCGGCGACTCAGTTTTGGGCGCGGCTGTGCCCGCGGCCTATTTTTGTCGCAGGGAGGGGGTGGGAAAAGTCTCGGCCCATTCCGAGTCCGGCGGACGAAGTTCGCCCGGCCCACGCCCAAAGGCTATAGCCCACCCCCTTTTTGGGCATTTTTCCGCTGCATGAACTTGGCACCAAGGGGTTCGGCTGCTCTTTTTTGGCCCGACTATGCCGGCGGCCTATTTTTGGCGCGGGGAGGGGGTGGGCTATAGTCGTGGCCCATTTCGAGGAAGGGGGATGAACTTTGCCGGCCCCACGCCCAAAGGCTATAGCACACCCATTTTTTGGGCGAGGGTTGCCCGCGGCCTATTTTTGTCGTGGGGAGGGGGTGGGAAAAGTCTCGGCCCATTCCGAGGAAGGCGGATGAAGTTCGCCGGCCCCATGCCCAAAGGCTATCACATCCCTTTTTTGGACATTTTTCCGCAGGACGAACTTGGCGCTAAGGGGTTCGGCTGCTCTTTTTTGGGCGCGGCTGTGCCCGCGGCCTATTTTTATCGCGGGGAGGGGGTGCGCAAAGTCTCAGCCCATTCCGAGTCCGGCAGACAAAGTTCGCCAGCCCCACGCCCCAAGGCTATAGCCCACCCCTTTTTTGGGCATTTTTCCGCAGGACGAACTTGGCGCCAAGGGGTTCGGCTGCTCTTTTTTGGGCGCGGCTATGCCCGCGACCTATTTTTATCGCGGGGAGGGGTTGGGCAGAGTCTCGGCCCATTCCGAGTCCGGCGGACGAAGTTCGCCAGCCCCACGCCCCAAGGCTATAGCCCACCCCCTTTTTGGGCATTTTTCCGCTGCATGAACTTTGCGCCAAGGGGTTCCGCTGCTCTTTTTTGGGCGCGGCTGTGTCCGCGGCCTATTTATGTCGCGGCGAGGGGGTGGGCAAAGTCTCGGCCCTTTCCGAGGAACGGGGATGAACTTTGCCGGCCCCACGCCCAAATGCTATAGCACACCCCTTTTTTGGGCATTTTGCCGCAGGACGAACTTGGCGCCAATGGGTTCGGCTGCTCTTTTTTGGCGAGACTATGCCCGCGGCCTATTTTTTGCGCGGGGAGGGGGTGGGCAAAGTCTCGGCCCATTCCGAGGAAGGCGGACGAACTTTGCCGGCCCCATGCCCAAAGGCTATAGCACACCCATTTTTTGGGCATTTTGCCGCGGGACGAACTTGGCGCCAAGGGGAGCGGCTACTCTTTTTTGGGAGAGGCTGTGCCCGCGGCCTATTTTTGTCGCGGGGAGGAGGTGCCCAAAGTCTCGGCCCATTCTGAGGAAGGCGGATGAAGTTCGCCGGCCCAACGCCCAAAGGCTATCACATCCCTTTTTTGGGCATTTTTCCGCGGTACGAACTTGGCGCCAAGGGGTTCGGCTGCTCTTTTTTGGGTGCGGCTGTGCCCACGGCCTATTTTTATCACGGGGAGGGGGTGCGCAAAGTCTCAGCCCATTCCGAGTCCGGCAGACGAAGTTCGCCAGTCCCACGCCCCAAGGCTATAGCCCACCCATTTTTTGGGCATTATGCCGCAGGACGAACTTGGCGCCAAGGGGTTCGGCTGCTCTTTTTTGGGCGAGGCTGTGTCCGCGGCTTATTTTTGTCATAGGGAGGGGGTGGGAAAAGTCTCGGCCCATTCCGAGTTCGGCGGACGAAGTGCGCCGGCCCCATGCCCCAAGGCTATAGCCCACCCCTTTTTTGGGCATTTTTCCGCAGGACGAACTTGGCGCCAAGGGGTTCGGCTGCTCTTTTTTGGGCGCGGCTGTGCCCGCGGCCTATTTTTGTCGCAGAGAGGTGGTGGGCAAAGTCTCGGTCTGTTCTGAGTCCGGCGGACGAAGTGCGCCAGCCCCACGCCCAAAGGCTATAGCACACCCCTTTTTTGGGCATTTTGCCACAGGACGAACTTGGTGCCAAGGGGTTCGGCTGCTCTTTTTTGGACGCGGCTGTGCCCGCGGCCTATTTTTGTCCGGGGAGGGGGAGTCAAAGTCTCGGCCTATTCCGAGAAGGGGGAGGAACTTTGCCGGCCCCACGCCCCAAGGCTACCGCCCACCCCTTTTTGGGCATTTTTCCGCAGGACGAACTTGGCGCCATGGGGATCGGCTGCTCTTTTTTGGGCGCGGCTTTGCCCGCGGCCTATTTTTATTGCGGGGAGGGGGTGGACAAAGTCTCGGCCCATTCCGAGTCCGGCGGACGAAGTTCGCCCGCCCCACGCCCCAAGGCTATAGCCCACCCCTTTTTTGGCCATTTTTCCGCAAGACGAACGTGGCGCCAAGGGGTTCGGCTTCTCTTTTTTGGGCGAGGCTGTACCCGCGGCTTATTTTTGTCACGGGGAGGGGGTGGGCAAAGTCTCGGACCATTCCGAGTCCGTTGGACGAAGTTCGCCCGCCCCACGCCCCAAGGCTATAGCCCACCCCCTTTTTGGGCATTTTTCCGCTGCATGAACTTTGCGCCAAGGGGTTCGGCTGCTCATTTTTGGGCGCGGCTGTGCCCGCGGCCTATTTTTGTCGCGGGGAGGGGGTGGGCAAAGTCTCGTTCCATTCCGAGGAATGGGGATGAGCTTTGCCGGCCCAACGCCCAAAGGCTATAGCACACCCATTTCTTGGGCATTTTCCCGCAGGACGAACTTGGCGCCAAGGGGTTCGGCTGCTCTTTTTTGGGCGAGGCTGTGCCCGCGGCTTTTTTTTGCCACAGGGAGGGGGTGGGAAAAGTCTCGGCCCATTCCGAGTCCGGCGGACGAAGTGCGCCGGCCCCACGCCCCAAGGCTATAGCCCACCCCTTTTTTGGGCATTTTTCCGCAGGACGAACTTGGCGCCAAGGGGTTCGGCTACTCTTTTTTAGCCGAGGCGGTACCCGCGGCCTATGTTTGTCGCGGGGAGGGGGTGGGCAAAGTCTCGGCCCATTCCGAGTCCGGCAGACGAAGTTCGCCAGCCCCACGCCCAAAGGCTATAGCACACCCATTTTTTGGGCATTTTGCCGCAGGACGAACTTGGCGCCAAGGGGTTCGGCTGCAATTTTTTGGTCGCGGCTGTGCCCGAGGCCTATTTTTGTCGCGGGGAGGGGGTGGGCAAAGTCGCGGCCCATTTCGAGGAAGGGGGACGAAGTTCGCCGGCCCCACACCCCAAGGCTATAGCCCACCCCTTTTTTGGGCATTTTTTCGCAGGACGAACTTGGCGCCAAGGGGTTCGGCTGCTCTTTTTTGGGCGCGGCTGTGTCCGCGGCCTATTTTTGTCACGGGGTGGGGGTGGGCATAGTCTCGGTCCGTTCTGAGTCCGGCGGACGAAGTTCGGCAGCCCCACGCCCAAAGGCTATAGCACACCCCTTTTATGGGCATTTTGCCGCAGGACGAACTCGGCGCCAAGGGGTTCGGCTGCTCTTTTTTGGCGCGACTATGCCCGCGGCCTATTTTTGGCGCGGGGAGGGGGTGGGCTATAGTCGTGGCCCATTTCGAGGAAGGGGGATGAACTTTGCCGGCCCCACGCCCAAAGGCTATAGCACACCCCTTTTTTGGGCATTTTTCCGCAGGACGAACTTGGCGCCAAGGGGTTCGGCTGCTCTTTTTTGGGCGCGGCTGTGCCCGCAGTCTATTATGGTCGCGGGGAGGGGGTGGCCAAAGTCTCGGCCCATTCCGAGGAAGGCGGATGAACTTTGCCGGCCCCACGCCCAAAGGCTATAGCACACCCCTTTTTTGGGCATTTTTCCGCAGGACGAACTTGGCGCCAAGGGGTTCGGCTACTCTTTTTTGGGCGAGGCTGTGCCCGCGGCCTATTTTTGTCGCGGGGAGGGAGTGCCCAAAGTCTCGGCCTATTCCGAGGAAGGCGGATGAAGTTCGCTGTCCCCACGCCCAAAGGCTATAGCCCACACCTTTTTTGGGCATTTTTCCGCAGGACGAACTTGGCGCCAAGAGGTTCGGCTGCAATTTTTTGGGTTCGGCTGTGCCCGCGGCCTATTTTTGTCGCGGGGAAGGGGTGGGCAAAGTCTCGGCCCATTCCGAGGAAGGGGGATGAACTATTCCGGTCCGACGCCCAAAGGCTATAGCCCACCCCTTTTTTGGGCATTTTTCCGCAGGACGAACTTGACGCCAACGGGTTCGGCCGCTATTTTTTGGGCACGGCTGTGCCCGCGGCCTATTTTTGTCGCGGGGAGGGGGTGGCCAAAGTCTCGGCCCATTCCGAGGAGGGGGGATGAACTTTGCCGGCCCCACGCCCAAAGGCTATAGCACACCCCTTTTTTGGGCATTTTTCCGCAGGACGAACTTGGCGCCAAGGGGTTCGGCTGCTCTTTTTTGGGCGCGGCTGTGCCCGCAGTCTATTATGGTCGCGGGGAGGGGGTGGCCAAAGTCTCGGCCCATTCCGAGGAAGGCGGAAGAACTTTGCCGGCCCCACGCCCAAAGGCTATAGCACACCCCATTTTTGGGCATTTTTCCGCAGGACGAACTTGGCGCCAAGGGGTTCGGCTACTCTTTTTTGGGCGAGGCTGTGCCCGCGGCCTATTTTTGTCGCGGGGAGGGAGTGCCCAAAGTCTCGGCCTATTCCGAGGAAGGCGGATGAAGTTCGCCGTCCCCACGCCCAAAGGCTATAGCCCACACCTTTTTTGGGCATTTTTCCGCAAGACGAACTTGGCGCCACGGGGTTCGGCTGCTCTTTTTTGGGCGCGGCTGTGCCCGCGGCCTATTTTTGTCACGAGGAGGGGGTGGCCAAAGTCTCGACCCATTTCGAGGAAGGCAGACGAAGTGCGCCGGCCCCATGCCCAAAGTCTACAGCCAACCCACCTTTTGGGCATTTTTCCGCATGACGAACTTGGCGCCAAGGGGTTCGGCTGCTCTTTTTTGGGCACGGCTGTGCCCGCGGCCTATTTTTGTTGCGGGGAGGGGGTGGGCAAAGTCTCGGCCCATTCGGAGTCCGGCGGACGAAGTTCGCCGGCCCGACGCCCCAAGGCTATAGCCCACCCCCTTTTTGGGCATTTTTCCGCAGGACGAACTCGGCGCCGAGGGGTTCGGCTGTGCCCACGGCCTATTTTTGTTGCGGGGTGGGGGTGGGCAAAGTCTCGGCCCATTCGGAGTCCGGCGGACGAAGTTCGCCGGCCCCACGCCCCAAGGCTATAGCCCACCCCTTTTTTGGGCATTTTTCCGCAGGACGAACTTGACGCCAAGGGGTTTGGCCGCTATTTTGGGCACGGCTGTGCCCGCGGCCTATTTTTGTCGCGGGGAGGGGTTGGCCAAAGTCTCGGCCCATTCCGAGGAAGGGGGATGAACTATTCCGGTCCCACGCCCAAAGGCTATAGCCCACCCCTTTTTTGGGCATTTTTCCGCTGGACGAACTTTGCGCCAAGGGGTTCGGCTGCTCTTTTTTGGGCGCTGCTGTGCCCACGGCCTATTTCTGTCGGGGGAGGGGGTGGCCAAAGTCTCGGCCCATTCCGAGCCCGGCGGACGAAGTGCGCCGGCCCCACGCCCCAAGGCTATAGCCCACCCCCTTTTTGGGCATTTTTCCGCAGGACGAACTTGGCGCCAAGGGGTTCGGCTGTTCTTTTTTGGACGCGGCTGTGCCCGCAGCCTATTTTTGTCGCGAGGAGGGGGTAACCAAAGTCTCGGCCCATTCCGAGTCCGGCGGATGAAGTTCGCCAGCCCCACGCCCCAAGGCTATAGCTCACCCCCTTTTTGGGCATTTTTCCGCAGGACGAACTTGGCGCCAAGGGGTTCGGCTGCTCTTTTTTGGACGCGGCTCTGCCCGCGGCCTATTTTTCTTGTGGGGAGGGGGTGGGCAAAGTCTCGGCCCATTCCGAGTCCGGCGGACGAAGTTCGCCCGCCCCACGCCCCAAGGCTATTGCCGACCCCTTTTTTGGGCATTTTTCCGCAAGACGAACTTGGCGCCAAGGGGTTCGGCTGCTCTTTTTTGGGCGCGGCTATGACCGCGGCCTATTTTTATTGCGGGGAGGCGGTGGGCAAAGTCTCGGCCCATTCCGAGTCCGGCTGACGAACTTTGCTGGCCCCACGCCCCAAGGCTATACCACACCCCTTTTTTGGGCATTTTTCCGTAGGACGAACTTGGCGCCAAGGGGTTCGGCTGCTCTTTTTTGGGCGCGGCTGTGCCTGCGGCTTAGTTTTGTCGCGGGGAGGGGGTGGGAAAAGTCTCGGCCCATTCCGAGTCCGGCGGACAAAGTGCGGCGGCCCCATGCCCCAAGGCTATAGCCCACCCCCTTTTTGGGCATTTTTCCGCAGGACAAACATGGCGCCATGGGGTTCGGATGCTCTTTTTTGGGCGCGGCTGTGCCCGCGGCCTATTTTTGTTGCGGGGAGGGGGTACCCAAAGTCTCAGCCCATTCCGAGGAAGGGGGACGATGTTCGCCAGCCCCGCGCCCCAAGGCTATAGCCCACCCCCTTTTTGGGCATTTTTTCCGCAGGACGAACTTGGCGCCAAGGGGTTCGGCTGCTCTTTTTTCGGCGCGGCTGTGCCTGCGGCGTATTTTTGGCGCTGGGATGGGGTGGGCAAAGTCTCGGCCGATTTCGAGCCCGGGGGACGAAGTACGCCGGCCCCACGCCCGAAGGCTATAGCCCACCCCCTTTTTGGGCATTTTTCCGCAGGACGAACTTGGCGCCAAGGGGTTCGGCTGCTCTTTTTTGGGCGCAGCTGTGCCCGCGGCCTATTTTTGGTGCGGGGAAGGGGTGGGCAAAGTCTCGGCCCATTCCGAGGAAGGCGGATGAACTTTGCCGGCCCCACGCCCAAAGGCTATAACACACCCCTTTTTTGGGCATTTTTCCGCAGGACGAACTTGGCGCCAAGGGGTTCGGCTGCTCTTTTTTGGGCGCGGCTGTGCCCGCAGTATATTATGGTCGCGGGGAGGGGGTGGCCAAAGTCTCGGCCCATTCCGAGGAAGGCGGATGAACTTTGCCGGCCCCACGCCCAAAGGCTATAGCACACCCCTTTTTTGGGCATTTTTCCGCAGGACGAACTTGGCGCCAAGGGGTTCGGCTGCTCTTTTTTGGGCGCGGCTGTGCCCGCGGTCTATTATGGTTGCAGGGAGGGGTTGGCCAAAGTCTCGGCCCATTCCGAGGAAGGCGGATGAACTTTGCCGGCCCCACGCCCAAAGGCTATAGCACACCCCTTTTTTGGGCATTTTTCCGCAGGACGAACTTGGCGCCAAGGGGTTCGGCTGCTCTTTTTTGGGCACGGCTGTGCCCGCGGTCTATTATGGTCACGGGGAGGGGGTGGCCAAAGTCTCGGCCCATTCCGAGGAAGGCGGATGAACTTTGCCGGCCCCACGTCCAAAGGCTCTAGCACACCCCTTTTTTGGGCATTTTTCCGCAGGAGAAACTTGGCGCCAAGGGGTTCGGCTGCTCTTTTTTGAGCGCGGCTGTGCCCGCGGCCTATTTTTGTCACTGGGAGGGGGTGGCCAAAGTCTCGGCCCATTCCGTGGAAGGCGGACGAAGTGCGCCGGCCCCACGCCCCAAGGCTATAGCCCACCCCCTTTTTGGGCATTTTTCCGCAGGACGAACTTGGCGCCATGGGGTTCGGCTGCTCTTTTTTGGGCGCGGCTGTGCCCGCAGCCTATTTTTGTCGCGAGGAGGGGGTAACCAAAGTCTCGGCCCATTCCGAGTCCGGCGGACGAAGTTCGCCAGCCCCACGGCCCAAGGCTGTAGCGCACCCCTTTTTTGGGCATTTTTCCGCAGGACGAACTTGGCGCCAAGGGGTTAGGCTGCTCTTTTTTGGGCGTGGCTGTGCCCGCAGCCTATGTTTGTTGCAGGGAGGGGGTGGGCAATGTCTCAGCCCATTCCGAGGAAGGCGGACGAAGTTCGCTAGCCCGACGCCCCAAGGGTATGGCCCACCCATTTTTTGGGCATTTTTCCGCAGGACGAGCTTGGCGCCAAGGGGTTCGGCTGCTCTTTTTTGGGCGCGGCTGAGCCCGCGGCTTATTTTTGTCACGGGGAGGCGTTGGAAAAGTCTCGGCCCATTCCGAGTCCGGCGGACGAAGTGCGCCCGCCCCACGCCCCAAGGCTATAGCCCACCCCCTTTTTGGGCATTTTTCCGCCGGACGAACTAGGCCCCAAGGTTTTCGGCTGTGCTTTTTTCGGCGCGGCTGTGCCCGCGGCCTATTCTTGTCGCGGGGAGGGGGTGGCCGAAGTCTCGGCCCAATTCGAGGAAAGCGGACGAAGATCGCCGGCCCCACGCCCAAAGGCTATAGCACACCCCTTTTTTGGGCATTTTTCCGCAGGACGAACTTGGCCCCAAGGGGTTCGGCTGCTCTTTTCTGGGCGCGGCTGAGCCCGCGGCCTATTTTTATCTTGGGGAGGGGGTGGGCAAAGTCTCAGCCCATTCCGAGTCCGGCGGACGAAGTTCGCCAGCCCCACGCCCCAAGGCTATAGCATGCCCCTTTTTTGGGCATTTTTCCGCCGGACGAACTTGGCGCCAAGGGATACGGCTGCTCTTTTTTGGGCGCGGCTGTGCCCGTGGCCTATTTTTGTCACGGGGAGGCGTTGGAAAAGTCTCGGCCCATTCCGAGTCCGGCGGACGAAGTTCGCCCGCCCCACGCCCCAAGGCTATAGCCCACCCCCTTTTTGGGCATTTTTCCGCCGGCAAAACTAGGCCCCAAGGTGTTCGGCTGTTCTTTTTTCGGCGCGGCTGTGCCCGCGGCCTATTTTTGTCGCGGGGAGCGGGTGGGCATAGTCTCGGCCCATTCCGAGTCCGGCGGACGAAATTCGCCAGCCCCACGCCCCAAGGTTATAGCCCACCCCCTTTTTGGGCATTTTTCCGCTGGACGAACTTGGCGCCAAGGGGTTCGGCTGCTCTTTTTTGGTCGCGGCTGTGTCCGCGCCCTATTTTTATCTTGGGGAGGGGGTGGGCAAAGTCTCTGCCCATTCCGAGTCCGGCGGACGAAGTTCGCCAGCCCCACGCCCCAAGGCTATAGCATGCCCCTTTTTTGGGCATTTTTCCGCCGGACGAACTTGGCGCCAAGGGATACGGCTGCTCTTTTTTGGGCGCGGCTGTGCCCGTGGCCTATTTTTGTCACGGGGAGGTGTTGGAAAAGTCTCGGCCCATTCCGAGTCCGGCGGACGAAGTTCGCCCGCCCCACGCCCCAAGGCTATAGCCCACCCCCTTTTTGGGCATTTTTCCGCCGGACGAACTAGGCCCCAAGGTGTTCGGCTGTTCTTTTTTCGGCGCGGCTGCGCCCGCGGCCTATTTTTGTCGCGGGGAGGGGGTGGCCGAAATCTCGGCCCATTCCGAGCAAAGCGGACGAAGATCGCCGGCCCCACGCCCAAAGGCTATAGCACACCCCTTTTTTGGGCATTTTTCCGCAGGACGAACTTGGCCCCAAGGGGTTCGGCTGCTCTTTTCTGGGCGCGGCTGAGCCCGCGGCCTATTTTTGTTACGGGGAGGGGGTTGGAAAAGTCTCGGCCCATTCCGAGTCCGGCGGATGAACTTTGCCGGCCCCACGCCCGAAGGCTATAGCACACCCGTTTTTTGGGCATTTTTCCGCAGGACGAACTCGGCGCCAGGGGGTTCGGCTGCACTTTTTTGTGCGCGGCTGTGCCTGCGGCCTATTTTTCTCGCAGGGAGGGGGTGGGCAATGTCTCGGCCCATTCCGAGTCCGGCGGACGAAGTTCGCCCGCCCCACGCCCCGAGGCTATTGCCGACCCCTTTTTTGGGCATTTTTCCGCAAGACGAACTTGGCGCCAAGGGGTCGGCCGATCTATTATGGGCGCGGCTGTGCCCGCGGCCTATTTTTGTCGCGGGGAGGGGGTGGGCAAAGTCTAGGCCCATTCCGAGGAAGGCGGACGAAGTTCGCTAGCCCGACGCCCCAAGGGTATGGCCCACCCATTTTTTGGGCATTTTTCCGCAGGACGAGCTTGGCGCCAAGGGGTTCGGCTGCTCTTTTTTGGGCGCGGCTGTACCCGTAGCCTATTTTTGTCGCAGGGAGGGGGTGGGCAATGTCTCAGCCCATTCCGAGGAAGGCGGACGAAGTTCGCTAGCCCGACGCCCCAAGGGTATGGCCCACCCATTTTTTGGGCATTTTTCCGCAGGACGAGCTTGGCGCCAAGGGGTTCGGCTGCTCTTTTTTGGGCGCGGCTGTGGCCGCGGCTTATTTTTGTCGCGGGGAGGCGTTGGAAAAGTCTCGGCCCATTCCGAGTCCGGCGGACGAAGTTCGCCCGCCCCACGCCCCAAGGCTATAGCCCACCCCTTTTTGGGCATTTTTCCGCCGGACGAACTAGGCCCCAAGGTGTTCGGCTGTTCTTTTTTCGGCGCGGCTGTTCCCGCGGCCTATTATTGTCGCGGGGAGGGGGTGGCCGAAGTCTCGGCCCATTCCGAGGAAGGCGGACGAAGTTCGCCGGCCCCACGCCCCAAGGCTATAGCACACCCCTTTTTTGGTCATTTTTCCGCAGGACGAACTTGGCGCCAAGGGGTTCGGCTGCTCTTTTTTGGGCGCGGCTGTGCCCGCGGCCTATTTTTGTCGTGGGGAGGGGGTGGAAAAAGTCTCGGCCCATTCCGAGTCCGGCGGACGAACTTCGGCAGCCCCGCGGCCTATTGCTGTAGCACATCTCTTTTTTGGGCACTTTTCCGCAGGACGAACTTGGCGCCAAGCGGTTCGGCTGCTCTTTTTTGGACGCGACTGCGCCCGCGGCCTATTTTTATCTTGGGGAGGGGGTGGGGAAAGTCTCGGCCCATTCCGAGTCCGGCGAACGAAGTTCGCAAGCCCCACGCCCCAAGGCTATTGCCCACCCCTTTTTTGGGCATTTTTCCGTAGGACGAACTTGGCGCCAAGTGTTTCGGCGACTCTTTTTTGGAAGCGGGTATGCCCGCGGCCTATTTTTGTCGCGGGGAGGGGGTGGGCAAAGTCTCGGCCCATTCCGAGTCCGGCGGATGATGTCCGCCCGCCCCACGCCCAAAGGCTATAGCCCACCCCCTTTTTGGGCATTTTTCCGTAGGACGAACTTGGCGCCAAGGGGTTCGGCTACTCTTTTTTGTTCGCGGCTGTGCCCGCGGCCTATTTTTGTCGTGGGGAGGGGGTGGGCAAAGTCTCGGCCCATTCGGAGGAGGGCGGATGAACTTTGCCGGCCCCACGCCCAAAGGCTATAGCACACCCCTTTTTTGGGCATTTTTCTGCTGGACGAACTTGGCGCCATGGGGTTCGGCTTCTATTTTTTGGGCGCGGCTGTGTCCGCGGCCTATTTTTGTCGTGGGGAGGGAGTGGGAAAATTCGCGGCCCATTCCGAGTCCGGCGGACGAAGTTCGCCAGCCCGACGCCCCAAGGTTATAGCCCACCCCCTTTTTGGGCAATTTTCCGCAGGACGAACTTGGCGCCAAGGGGTTCGGCAGCTCTTTTTTGGGCGCGGCTGTGCCTGCGGACTATTTTTGTCGTGGGGAGGGGGTGGAAAATGGCTCGGCCCATTCCGAGTCCGGCGGACAAAGTTTGCCCGCCCCACGCCCCAAGGCTATAGCCCACCCCCTTTTAGGGCATTTTTCCGCAGGACGAACTTGGCGCCAAGGTGTACGGCTGCTCTTTTTTGGGCGCGGCTGTGCCCGCGGCCTATTTTTGTCGCGGGGAGGGGGTGGGCAAAGTCTCGGCCCACTCCGAAGAAGGCGGATGAAGTCCGCCCGCCCCACGCCCAAAGGCTATAGCCCACCCCCTTTTTGGGCATTTTTCCGTAGGACGAACTTGGTGCCTAGGTGTTCGTCTGCCCGTTTTTGGGCACGGCTGTGCCCGCGGCCTATTTTTGGCGCGGTGAGGGGGTGGGCAATGTCTCGGCACATTCCGAGTCCGGCGGACGACGTTCGCCAGCCCCACGCCCCAAGGCTATAGCAGACCCCTTTTTTGGGCATTTCTCCGCGGGACGAACTGGGCGCTAAGGGGTTCGGCTGCCCTTTTTTGGGCACAGCTGTGCCCGCGGCCTATTTTTGTCATGGGGAGGGGCTTGGAAAATTCTTGGCCCTCACCGAAGAAAGCGGACGAAGTTCGCCAGCCCGACGCCCCAAGGCTATAGCCCACCCCTTTTTTGGGCATTTTTCTGCAGGACGAACTTGGGGCCAAGGGGTTTGGCTGCTCTTTTTTGGGCGCGGCTGTACCCGCGGCCTCTTTTTGTCATGGGGAAAGGGTGGGAAAAGTCGCGGCTCATTCCGAGTCCGGCGGACGAAGTGCACCTGCCCCACGCCCCAAAGCTATAGCCCACCGCCTTTTTTGGGCATTTTTCCGCAGGACGAACTTGGGGCCAAGGGGTTTGGCTGCTCTTTTCTGGGCGCGGCTGTACCCGCGGCCTATTTTTGTCGTGGGGAGGGGGTGGGAAAAGTCTCGGCTCATTCCGAGTCCGGCGGACGAAGTGCGCCAGCCCCACACCCCAAAGCTATAGCCCACCCCCTTTTTGGGCGTTTTTCCGCAGGACGAACTTGGCGCCAAGGTGTTCAGCCCCTCCTTTTTTGGCGCGGCTGTGCCCGCGGCCTATTTTTGTCGTGGGGAGGGGGTGGGAAAAGTCTCGGCTCATTCCGAGTCCGGCGGACGGAGTGCGCCAGCCCCACGCCCCAAAGCTATAGCCAACCCCTTTTTTGGGCTTTTTTCCGCAGGACGAACTTGGGGCCAAGGGGTTTGGCTGTTCTTTTTTGGACGCAGCTGTGCCCGCGGCCTATTTTTGTCGCGGGGAGGTGGCGGGAAAAGTCTCGACTCATTCCGAGCCCGGCGGACGAAGTTCGCCAGCCCCAAGCCCCAAGGCTATAGCCCACCCCTTTTTTGGGCATTTTTCCGCAGGACGAACTTGGCGCCAAGGGGTTCGGCTGCTATTTTTTGGGCGCGGCTGTGCCCGCGGCCTATTTTTGGCGCGGGGAGGGGGTGGCCAATGTCTCGGTCCATTCCGAGGAAGGCTGACGAAGTTCGCCGGCCCCACGCCCAAAGCCTATAGCACACCTCTTTTTTGGGCATTTTTCTGCAGGACGAAGTTGGCTCCAAGGTGTTCCGCTGCTCTTTTTTGGGCGCGGCTGTGCCCGCGGCCTATTTTTGTGGCGGGGAGGGGGTGGGCATTGCCTCGGCCCAGTCCGAGTCCGGCGGACGAAGTTCGCCAGCCCCACGCCCCAAGGCTACCCACCCCCTTTTTTGGGCATTTTTGCACAGGACGAACTTGGCGCCAAGGGGTTCCGCTGCTCTTTTTTGGGCGCGGCAGTGCCCGCGGCCTATTTTTGTTGCAGTGAGGGGGTGGGCAAAGGCTCGGCCCACTCCAAAGAAGGCAGACGATGTTCGCCAGCCCCACGTCCCAAGGCTATAGCCCACCCCTTTTTTGGGCATTTTTCCGCAGGACGAACTTGGCGCCAAGGGGTTCCGCTGCTCTTTTTTGGGCGCAGCTGTGCCCGCGGCCTATTTTTGTCGCGGGGAGGGGGCGGGAAAAGTCTCGTCTCATTCCGAGTCCGGCGTGCGAAGTTCGCCAGCCCCACGCCCCAAGGCTATAGCCCACCCCCTTTTTTGGGCATTTTTGCACAGGACGAACTTGGCGCCAAGGGGTTCCGCTGCTCTTTTTTGGACGCGGCAGTGCCCGCGGCCTATTTTTGTTGTAGTGAGGGGGTGGGCAAAGTCTCGGCCCACTCCAAAGAAGGCGGACGAAGTTCGCCAGCCCCACGCCCCAAGGCTATAGCCCACCCCTGTTTTGGGCATTTGTCCGCAGGACGAACTTGGCGCCAAGGGGTTTGGCTGCTCTTTTTTGGGCGCGGCTGTACCCGCGGCCTCTTTTTGTCATGGGGAAAGGGTGGGAAAAGTCTCGGCTCATTCCGAGTCCGGCGGACGAAGTGCACCTACCCCACGCCCCAAAGCTATAGCCCACCCCCTATTTTGGGCATTTTTCCGCAGGACGAACTTGGGGCCAAGGGGTTTGGCTGCTCTTTTCTGGGCGCGGCTGTACCCGCGGTCTATTTTTGTCATGGGGAGGGGGTGGGAAAAGTCTCGGCTCATTCCGAGTCCGGCGGACGAAGTGCGCCAGCCCCACGCCCCAAAGCTGTAGCCCACCCCGTTTTTGGGCGTTTTTCCGCAGGACGAATTAGGCGCCAAGGTGTTCAGCTGCTCTTTTTTTGGCGCGGCTGTGCCCGCGGCCTATTTTTGTCGTGGGGAGGGGGTGGGAAAAGTCTCGGCTCATTCCGAGTCCGGAGGACGAAGTGCGCCAGCCCCACGCCCCAAAGCTATAGCCCACCCCCTTTTTGGGCGTTTTTCCGCAGGACGAACTTGGCGCCAAGGTGTTCAGCCACTCCTTTTTTGGCGCGGCTGTGCCCGCGGCCTATTTTTGTCGTGGGGAGGGGATGGGAAAAGTCTTGGCTCATTCCGAGTCCGGCGGACGAAGTGCGCCAGCCCCACGCCCCAAGGCTATAGCCAACCCCTTTTTTGGGCTTTTTTCCGCAGGACGAACTTGGGGCCAAGGGGTTTCGCTGCTCTTTTATTGGCGCGGCTGTGCCCGCGGCCTATTTTTGCTGCGGGAAGATGGTGGGCAAAGTCTCGGCTCACTCCGAAGAAGGCGCACGAAATTCGCCAGCTCCACGCCCCAAGGCTATAGCCCGCCCCTTTTTTGGGCTTTTTTCCGCAGGACGAACTTGGCGCCAAGGGGTTCGGCTGCTCTTTTTTGGGCGCGGCTGTGCCCGCGGCCTAGTTTTGTCGCGGGGAGGGGGTGGGCAAAGTCTCGGCCCACTCCGAAGGAGGCGGACAAAGTTCGCCATTCCACGCCCCAAGGCTGTAGCCCACCCCGTTTTTTGGCATTTTTCCGCAGGACGAACTTGGGGCCAAGGTGTTCGGCTGCTCTTTTTTGGCCGCGGCTGTGCCCGCGGCCAATTTTTGTGTCGGGGAGGGGGTGGGCATTTCCTCGGCCCATTCCGAGTCTGGCGGATGAAGTTCGCCAGCCCCACGCCCCAAGGCTATAGCCCACCCCCTTTTTGGGCATTTTTCTGCAGGACGATCTTGGCGCCAAGGTGTTCCTCTGCTCTTTTTTGGGCGCGGCTGTGCCCGCGCGCTATTTTTGTGGTGGGGAGGGGGTGGAAAAAGTCTCGGCCCATTCCGAGTCCGGCGGACGAAGTTCGCCAGCCCCACGCCCCAAGGCTATAGCCCACCCCCTTTTTGGGCATTTTTCCGCAGGACGAACTTGGCGCCAAGGTGTTCAGCTGCTCTTTTTCGGACGCGGCTGTGCCCGTAGCCTATTTTTATTGCGGGGAGGGGGTGGGAACAGTCTCGGCTTATTCCGAGTCCGGCGGACGAAGTTCGCCAGCCCCACGCCCCAAGGCTATAGCCCACCCCCTTTTTGGGCATTTTTCCGCAGGACGAACTTGGCGCCAAGGTGTTCGGCAGCTCTTTTTTGGGCGAGGCTGTGCCCGCGGCCTATTATTGTCGTGGGGAGGGGGTGGGTAAAGTCTCGGCCCACTCCGAAGAAGGCGGACGAAGTTCGCTAGCCCCACGCCCCAAGGCTAGAGCCCACCCCTTTTATGGGCATTTTTCCGCAGGACGAAGTTCGCCCGCCCCACGCCCCAAGGCTGTAGCCCACCCCCTTTTTGGGCATTTTTCCGCAGGACGATCTTGGCGCCAAGGGGTTCGGCTGCTCCTTTTTGGGCACGGCTGTGCCCGCGGCCTATTTTTGTCGCGGGGAGGGGGTGGGCAAATTCTCGGCCCATTCTGAGTGCGGTGGACAAACTTCGCCAGCCCCACGCCCCAAGGCTATAGCCCACCCCTTTTTTGGGCATTTTTCTGCAGTACGAACTTGGCGCCAAGGAGTTCGGCCGCTCGTTTTTGGCCTCGGCTGTGCCCGCGGCCTTTTTTTGGCGGGGGGAGGGGGTTGGCCAAGTCTCGTCCCATTCCGAATCCGGCGGATGAACTTCGCCAACCCCACGCCTCAAGGCTATAGCCCACCCCTTTTTTGGGCCTTTTTCAGCAGCACGAACTTCGCGCCAAGGGGCTAGGCTGCTGTTTTTTGGGCGCGGCCGTGTCCACGGCCTATTTTTGGCGCGGGGAGGCGGTGGACAATGTGTCGGCCCATTCCGAGTCCGGCGGACGAACTTCGCCAGCACCACGCCCCAAGGCATAGCCCACCCCACCCCTTTTTTGGGCATTTTTCGGCAGGACGAATTTGGCCCCCATGGGTTCGGCTGCTCTTTTTTTGGTGTGGCTGTGTCCACGGCCTATTTTTGGTGCGAGGAGGGGGTGGTGAAAGTCTCGGCCCATTCCGAGTCCGGCGGACAAACTTCGCCAGCCCCATGCCCGAAGGCTATAGCCCACTCCTTTTTTGGGCATTTTTCTACAGTACGAACTTGGCGCCAAGGGGTTCGGCTGCTCTTTTATGGGTGCGGCTGTGCCCGTGGTCTATTTTTGGCGTGGGGAGGGGGTGGGCAAAGTCTCGGCCCATTCCGAGTCCGGCGGACAAACTTTGCCAGCCCCACGCCCCAAGGCTATAGCCCACTCCTTTTTTGGGCATTTTTCTGCAGTACGAACTTGGCGCCAAGCTGTTCGGCTGCTCTTTTTTGGGTTTGGCTGTGTCCGCGGCCAATTTCTGATGCGGGGAGGGGGTGGGAAAAGTCTTGGCCCAATCCGAATCTGGCAGACGAACTTCCCAAGTCCCACACCCCAAGGCTATAGCCCACCCGTTTTTTGGGCGTTTTTCCGCAGGACGAACTTGGCGCCAAGGGGTTCGGCTGGTCTTTTTGAGGCACGGCTGTGTCCGCGGCCTATTTTTGGTACGGGCAGGGTTTGGGCAAAGTCTCGGTCCATTCTGAGTCCGGCGGACGAACTTCGCCAGCCCCACGCCCCAAGGCTATAGCCCACCCTTTTTTTGGGCGTTTTTCCGCAGGACCAACTTGGCGCCAAGGGGCTCGGCTGCTCTTTTTGAGGCGCGGCTGTGCCCGTGGCCTATTATTGACACGAGGAGGGGGTGGGTAAAGCCTTGGCCCATTCCGATTCCGGCGAACGAACTTCCCCAGCCCCACACCCCAAGGCTATAGCCCACCCCTTTTTGGGCGTTTTTCCGCAGGACGAACTTGGCGCGAAGGGGTTTGGCTACTCTTTCTGAGGCGCGGCTGTGCCCGCGGCCTATTTTTGACGCGGGGAGTGTGTTGGGAAACGTCTCGGCCCATTCCGAGTCCGGCGGACGAACTTCGCCAGCCCCACACCCAAAGGCTATAGCCCACCCCTTTTTGGACTTTACTTCGCAGCTAAGTCTCGTCCCATTTTGACAGTTGGCTGCTCTTTTTTGGGCGCGGCTGTGCCCGCGTCATTTTTTTGGCGCGGGGAGGGGGTGGACAAAGTCTCGGCCCATTCCGAGTCCGGCGGACAAACTTCGCCTGCCCCATGCCACAGGGCTATAGCCCACCCCTTTTTTGGGCATTTTTCTGCAGGACGAACATCGCGCCAAGGGGTTCGGCTGCTCTTTTTTTGGGCACATCTGTGCCTGTGGACTAGTTTTGGAGTGGGGAGGGGGTGTGCAAAGTCTCGGCGCATTCCGAGTCCGGCGGACGAACTTCGCCAGCCCCACGCCCCAAGGCTATACCCCACCCCTTTTTTGGGCGTTTTTCCGCAGGACGAACTTGGCGCCAAGGGGTTCAGCCACTTATTTTTGGGCGCGGCTGTGACCACGGCCTATTTCTTGCATGGGGAGGGGGTGGAAAAAGTGTCAGCCAATTCCGAATCCGGCGTACGAACTTCGCCTGCCCCACGCCCCAAGGCTATAGCCCGCTTCTTTTTTGGGCATTTTTCCTTTGGACGAACTTCGTACCAAGGGGTTCGGCTGCTCTGTTTTGGGCGCGGTTCTGCCCGCGGCCTATTTTTGGCGCGGGGAGGTTGTCGGCAAAGTCTCGGCCCATTCCGAGTCCGGCGGACAAACTTCGCCAGCCCCACACCCAAAGGCTATAGCCCTCCCCTTTTTTGGGCATTTTCTGCAGTAAGAACTTGGCGCCAAGGGGTTCGGCCGCTCGTTTTTGGGTTCGGCTATGCCCGCGGCCTATTTTTGGCGCGGGGAGGGGGTGGGCATAGTCTCGGCCCATTCCGAGTCCGGCGGACAAACTTTGCCAGCCCCACGCCCCAAGGCTATAGCCCACCCCTTTTTTTGGCATTTTTCAGCAGGACGAACTTCGCGCCAAGGGGTTCGGCTGCTCTTTTTTGGACGCAGCTGTGTGCGCGGCTTATTTTTTGTGCGGGGAGGGGGTGGGCAATGTCTCGGCCCATTCCGAGTCCGGCGGACAAACTTCGCCAGCCCCACGCCCCAAGGCTATTGCCCACCTCTTTTTTGGGCATTTTTCAGCCGGACGAACTTCGCGCCAAGGGGTTCGGCTGCTCTTTCTTGGGTACGGCTGTGCTCGCGGCCTATTTTTGGGGCGGGGAGGGTGTGGGCAAAGGCTCGGCCCATTCCGAGTCCGGCGGACAAACTTCGCCAGCCCCACGCCCCAAGCCTATAGCCCACCCTTTTTTTGGGCCTTTTTCAGCAGGACGAACTTCGCGCAAAGGGATTCGGCTGTGCCCGCGGCCTATTTTTGGCGCGGTGAGGGGGTGGGCAAAGTCTCAGCCCATTCCGAGTCCGGCGGACAAACTTCGCCAGCCCCACGCCCCAAGCCTATAGCCCACCCTTTTTTTGGGCCTTTTTCAGCAGGACGAACTTCGCGCAAAGGGGTTCGGCTGTGCCCGCGGCCTATTTTTGGCGCGGTGAGGGGGTGGGCAAAGTCTCAGCCCATTCCGAGTCCAGCGGACAAACTTCGCCAGCCCCACGCCCCAAGGCTATAGCCCACCTTTTTTTGGGCATTTTTCTGCAGTATGAACTTGGCGCCAAGGGGTTTTGCCGCTCGTTTTTGGGTGCGGCTGTGCCCGCGGCCTATTTTTGACATGGGGAGGGGGTGAGCAAAGTCTCGGCCCATTCCGAGTCCGGCGGACAAACTTTGCCAGCCCCACGCCCCAAGGCTATAGCCCACCCCTTTTTTTGGCATTTTTGAGCAGGACGAACTTCGCGCCAAGGGGTTTGGCTGCTCTTTTTTGAACACAGCTGTGTGCGCGGCTTATATTTTGTGCGGGGAGGGGGTGGGCAATGTCTCGGCCCATTCCGAGTCCGGCGGACAAACTTCGCCAGCCCCACGCCCCAAGGCTATTGCCCACCTCTTTTTTGGGCATTTTTCAGCCGGACGAACTTCGCGCCAAGGGGTTCAGCTGCTCTTTCTTGGGTACGGCTGTGCTCGCGGCCTATTTTTGGGGCGGGGAGGAGGTGGGCAAAGGCTCGGCCCATTCCGAGTCCGGCGGACAAACTTCGCCAGCCCCACGCCCCAAGCCTATAGCCCACCCTTTTTTTGGGCCTTTTTCAGCAGGACGAACTTCGCGCAAAGGGGTTCGGCTGTGCCCGCGGCCTATTTTTGGCGCGGTGAGGGGGTGGGCAAAGTCTCAGCCCATTCCGAGTCCGGCGGACAAACTTCGCCAGCCCCACGCCCCAAGCCTATAGCCCACCCTTTTTTTGGGCCTTTTTCAGCAGGACGAACTTCGCGCAAAGGGGTTCGGCTGTGCCCGCGGCCTATTTTTGGCGCGGTGAGGGGGTGGGCAAAGTCTCAGCCCATTCCGAGTCCGGCGGACAAACTTCGCCAGCCCCACGCCCCAAGGCTATAGCCCACCCTTTTTTTGGGCATTTTTCTGCAGTATGAACTTGGCGCCAAGGGGTTTCGCCGCTCGTTTTTGGGTGCGGCTGTGCCCGCGGCCTATTTTTGACATGGGGAGGGGGTGAGCAAAGTCTCGGCCCATTCCGATTCCGGCGGACGAACTTCCCCAGCCCCATACCCCAAGGCTATAGCCCACCCCTTTTTTGGGCGTTTTTCCGCAGGACGAACTTGGCGCCAAGCGGTTCAGCTGCTCTTTTTGAGGCGCGGCTGTGCCCGCGGCCTATTTTTGGCGCGGGCAGGGGTTGGGCAAAGTCTCGGCCCATTCCGAGTCTGGCGGACGAACTTCGCCAACCCCACGCCCCAAGGCTATATCCCACCCCTTTTTGGACTTTACTTCGCAGCTAAGTCTCGTCCCATTTTGACCGTTGGCTGCTCTTTTTTGGGCGCGGCTTTGCCCGCGGATATTTTTGGCGTGGGGAGGGGGTGGGCAAAGTCTCGGCCCATTCCGAGTCCGGCGGACGAACTTCGCCAGCCCCACGCCCCAAGGCTATAGCCCACCCCTTTTTTGGGCATTTTTCTGCAGTACGAACTTGGCGCCAATGGGTTCGGCTGCTCTTTTTTGGGTACGGCCTATTTTTAGCGCGGGGAGGGGGTGGGCAAAGTCTCGGCCCATTCCGAGTCCGGCGGACGAACTTCGCCAGCCCCACGCCCCAAGGCATAGCCCACCCCTTTTTTGGGCATTTTTCCTCTGGACGAATTCGGCCCCCATGGGTTCGGCCCCTTGTTTTTGGGCGTGGCTGTGCCCGTGGCCTATTTTTGGCGCTGGGAGGGGGTGGGCAAAGGCTCGGCCCATTCCGAGACCGGCGGACGAACTTCGCCAGCCCCACGCCCCGAGGCTATAGCACGCCCATTTTTTGGGCATTTTTCAGCAGGACGAACTTGGAGCCTAGGGGTTCGGCAGCCCGTTATTGGGCGCGGCTGTGTCCGCGGCCTATTTTTGGTGCGGGGAGGGGGTGGGAAATGTCTCGGCCCATTCCGAGTCCGGCGGACGAACTTCGCCAGCCCCACGCCCCAAGGCTATAGCACACCCCTTTTTTGTGCATTTTTCCGCAGGACGAACCTGGCGCTAAGGGGTTCGACTGCTCTTTTTTGGGCGCGGCTGTGCTCGCGGCCTATTTTTTGGCGCGGGGAGGGGGTGGGCAAAGTATCGGCACATTCCGAGTCCGGCGGACGAACTTCGCCTGCCCCACGCCCCAAGGCTATAGCCCACCCCTTTTTTGGGCCTTTTTCAGCAGGATGAACTTCGCGCCAAGGGGTGCGGCTGCTCTTTTTTGGGTGCGGCTGTGCCCGCGGCCTATTTTTGGCATGGGGAGGGGGTGGGCAAAGTCTCGGCCCATTCCAAGTTCGGCGGACGGACTTCGCCAGCCCCACACCCCAAGGCTATAGCCCACCCCTTTTTTGGGCCTTTTTCAGCAGCACGAACTCCGCGCCAAGGGGTTCGGCTGCTCTTTTTGGGCGCGGCGTGGGGAGGGGGTGGTCAAAGTCTCGGTCCATTCCGAGTCCGGCGGACAAACTTTGCCAGCCCCACGCCCCAAGGCTATAGCCCACCCCTTTTTTGGGCATTTTTCCGCAGGACGAATTTGGCCCCCATGGGTTCGGCCCCTTGTTTTTGGGCGTGGGTATGCCCGCGGCCTATTTTTGGTGTGGGGAGGGGGTGGTCAAAGTCTCGGCCGATTCCGAGCCCGGCGGACAAACTTCGCCAGCCCCACACCCCAAGGCTATAGCCCACCCCTTTTTTGGGCATTTTTCTGCAGTACGAACTTGGCGCCAAGGGGTTCGGCTGCTCTTTTTTGGGCACGGCCTAATTTTATCACGGGGAGGGGGTGGGCAAAGTCTCGGCCCATTCCGAGTCCGGCGGACAAACTTCGCCAGCCCCACGCCCCGAGGCTATAGCCCACCCCTTTTTTGGGCATTTTTCAGCAGGACGAACTTTGCGGCAAGGGGTTCGGTTGCTCTTTTTTGGGCGCGGCTGTGCCCGCGGCCTATTTTTGGTGTGGGGAGGGGTGGGCAAAGTCTCGGCCCATTCCGAGTCCGGCGGACAAACTTCGCCAGCCCCACTCCCCAAGGCTATAGCCCACCCCTTTTTTGGGCATTTTTCTGCAGTACGAACTTGACGCCAAGGGGTTCGGCCGCTCGTTTTTGGGCGCGGCTGTGCCCGCGGCCTATTTTTGACATGGAGAGGGGGTGGCCAAAGTCTCGGCCCATTTCGATTCCGGCGGACGAACTTCCCCCACGCCCCAAGGTTATAGCACAGCACTTTTTTGGGCATCTTTCCGCGGAATGAACTTGGGGCCAAGAGGTTCGGCGGCTCTTTTTTGGGTGCGGCTATGCCCGTGGGCTATTTTTGGCACTGGGAGGGGGTGGGCAAAGGCTCGGCCCATTCCGAGTCCGGCGGACGAACTTCGCCAGCCCCACGCCCCAAGGCTATAGCACACCCATTTTTGGGCATTTTTCGGCAGGACGAACTTGGCGCCTAGGGGTTCGGCTGCCCGTTATTGGGCGCGGCTGTGCCGGCGGCGTATTTTTGGCGCGGGGAGGGGGTGGGAAAAGTCTCGGCCCATTCCGAGTCCGGCGGACGAACTTCGCCAGCCCCACGCCCCAAGGCTATTTCCCACCCCTTTTTGCACTTTACTTCACAATTAAGTCTCGTCCCATTTTGACCGTTGGCTGCTCTTTCTTGGGCGCGGCTGTGCCGGCGGCCTATTTTTGGTGCGGCGAGGGGGTGGTCAAAGTCTCGGTCCGTTCTGAGTCCGGCGGACAAACTTCGCCAGCCCCACGCCCCAAGGCTATAGCCCACCCCTTTTTTGGGCCTTTTTCAGCAGGACGAACTTCGTACCAAGGGGTGCGGCTGCTCTTTTTTGGGTGCGGCTGTGCCGGCGGCCTATTTTTGGCGCGGGGAGGGGGTGGGCAAAGTCTCGGCCCATTCCGAGTCTGGCGGACGAACTTCGACAGCCCCACCCCCCAAGGCTATAGCACACTCCCTTTTAGGGCATTTTTCCGCAGTACGAACTTCGCGCCAAGGGGTTCGGCTGCTGTTTTTTGGGCGTGGCTCTACCCGCGGCCTAATTTTGGCACGGGGAGGGGGGTGGCCAAAGTCTCGGCCCATTCCGAGTCCGGCGGACGAACATCGCCAGACCCACGCCCCAAGGCTATACCCCACCCCTTTTTTGGGCTTTTTTTCGCAGGACGAACTTCGCGCCAAGCGGGTCGGTTGCTCTTTTCTTGGCTCGGCTGTGCCCGTGGACTAGTTTTGGCGTGGGGAGGGGGTGTGCAAAGTCTCGGCGCATTCCGAGTCCGGCGGATGAACTTCGCCAGCCACACGCCCCAAGGCTATAGCCCACCCCTTTTTTGGTGTTTTTCCGCAGGACGAACTTGGCGCCAAGGGGTTTGGCTGCTTGTTTTTGGGCGTGGCTGTGCCCACGGCCTATTTTTTGCACGGGGAGGGGGTGGGCAAGGTCTCGGCCTATTCCGAGTCCGGCGGACTAACTTCGCCAGCCCCATGCCACAGGGCTATAGCCCACCCCTTTTCTGGGCATTTATCCGCAGGACGAACTTCGCGCCAAGGGGTTCGGCTGCTCTTTTTTGGGCGTGACAGTGGCCACGGCCTGTTTTTGGTGCGGGTAGGGGGTGGGCAATGTCTCGGCCCATTCCAAGTCCGGCAGACAAACTTCGCCGGCCCCACGCCCCAAGGCTATAGCCCACCCCTTTTTTGGAATTTTTCTGCAGGACGAACTTCGCGCCAAGCGGTTCGGCTGCTCTTTTTTGGACTCGGCTGTGCCCGCGGCCTAGTCATGGCACGAGGAGGGGGTGGGCAAAGTCTCGGCCCATTCCGAGTCCGGCAGACGAACTTCGCCTGCCCCACACCCCAAGGCTATAGCCCACCCCTTTTTTGGGCTTTTTTCCGCAGGAAGAACTTGGCGCCAAGGGGTTCGGCAGGTTATTTTTGGGCTCGGCTGTGCCCACGGCCTATTTTTTGCATGGGGAGGGGGTGCGAAAAGTGTCGGCCAGTCCGAGTCCGGCGTACGAACTTCGCCTGCCCCACGCCCCAAGGCTATAGCCCACCACTTTTTTGGGCATTTTTCCTTAGGACGAACTTCGTACCAAGGGGTTCGGCTGCTCATTTTTGGGCACGGCTGTGCCCGCGGCCAATTTTTGGCGCGGGGAGGGGGTTGGCAAAGTCTCGGCCCATTCCGAGTCCGGCGGACAAACTTCGCCAGCCCCACGCCTCAAGGCTATAGCCCACCCCTTTTTTGGGCATTTGTCAGCAGGACGAACTTCGCGCCTTGGGGTTCGGCTCCTCTTTTTTGGGTGCGGCTGTGCCCGTGGCATAGTTTTGGTGCGGGGAGGGGGTGGGCGAAGTCTCAGTCCATTATGAGTGTCGCGAACAAACTTCGCCAGCCCCACGCCCCAAGCCTATAGCCCACCCCTTTTTTGGGCGGTTTTCCGCAGGACGAACTTGGCGCCAAGGGGTTCGGCTACTCTTTTTTGGGCATGGCTGTGCCCGCAGCCTATTTTTGGTGTGGGGAGGGGGTTGGCAAAGTCTCGGCCCATTCCAAGTCCGGCGGACAAACTTCACCAGCCCCACGCCCCAAGGGTATAGCCCACCCCTTTTTTGGGCATTTTTCCGCAGGACGAACTTTGCGCCTTGGGGTTCGGCTCCTCGTTTTTAGGCGCGGCTGTGCCCGTGGCATATTTTTGGTGCGGGGAGGGGGTGGGCAAAGTCTCGGTCCATTCCGAGTGTCGCGAACAAACTTCGCCAGCCCCACGCCCCAAGCCTATAGCCCACCCCTTTTTTGGGCGTTTTTCCGCAGGACGAACTTGGCGCCAAGGGGTTCGGCTGCTCTTTTTGAGGCGAGGCTGTGCCCGCGGCCTATTGTTGACGCGGGGAGGGGGTGGTCAAAGTCTCGGCCCATTCCGAGTCCGGCGGACAAACTTCGCCCGCCCCACGCCCCAACGCTATAGCCCACCCCTTTTTTGGGCGTTTTTCCGCAGGACGAACTTGGCGCCAAGGGGTTCGGCTGCTCTTTTTGAGGCGAGGCTGTGCCCGCGGCCTATTTTTGATGCGGGGAGGGGGTGGTCAAAGTCTTGGCCCATTCCGAGTCCGGCGGACAAACTTCGCCAGCCCCACGCCCCAGGGCTATAGCCCACCCCTTTTTTGGGCCTTTTTCAGCAGGACGAACTTCGCGCCAAGGGGATCGGCTGCTGTTTTTTAGGCGCGTCTCTGCCCGCGGCCTATTTTTGGTACGGGAAGGGGGTGGTAAAAATCTCGGCCCATTCCGAGTCCGGCGGACGAACATCGCCAGTCCCACGCCCCAAGGCTATAGCCCACCCCTTTTTTGGGCCTTTTTCAGCAGCACGAACTTCGCGCCAAGGGGTTCGGCTGCTCTTTTTTGGGAACGGCTGTGCCCGCGACCTATTTTTGGTGCGGGGAGGGGGTGGGCAAAGTCTCGGCCCATTCCGAGTCCGGCAGACGAACTTCGCTAGCCCCACGCCCCAAGGCTATAGCCCACCCATTTTTTGGGCATTTTTCAGCAGGACGAGCTTCGTGCCAAGGGGTTTGGCTGCTCTTTTTTTCGCGTGGCTGTACCCGTGGCGTATTTTTGGTGCGGGGAGGGGGTGGGCAAAGTCTCGCCCCATTCCGAGTCCGGCGGACAAACTTCGCCAGCCCCACGGCCCAAGGCTATATCCCACCCCTTTTTGGGCATTTTTCTGCAGTACGAACTTGGCGCCAAGGAGGTCGGCCGCTCGTTTTTGGGCGCAGCTGTGCCCGCGGCCTATTTTTGATGCGGGGAGCGGGTTGGCAAAGTCTCGGCCCATTCCGATTCCGGCGGATGAAGTTCCCCAGCCCAACACCCCAAGGCTATAGCCCACCCCTTTTTTGGGCGTTTTTCCACAGGATGAACTTGGCGCCAAGGGGTTCGGCTGCTCTTTTTGAGGCGCGGCTGTGCCCGCGGCCTATTTTTGGTGCGGGCAGGGGTTGGACAAATTCCCGGCCCATTCCGAGTCCGGCGGACGAACTTCGCCAGCCCCACGCCCCAAGGCTATAGCCCACCCCTTTTTGGACTTTACTTCGCAGCCAAGTCTCGTCCCATTTTGACCGTTGTCTACTTTTTTTAGGGCGCGGCTGTGCCCGCGGCATATGTTTGGTACGAGGAGGGGGTGGGCTAAGTCTGGGCCCATTCCGAGTCCGGTGCACGAACTTCGCCAGCCCCACGCCCCAAGGCTATAGCCCACCCCTTTTTCGGGCGTTTTTCGACAGGACGAACTTGGTGCCAAGGGGTTCTGTCGCTTGTTTATGGACGCGGCTGTGCCCACGGCCTATTTTTTGCATGGGGATGGGGTGGGAAAAGTGTCGGCCCATTCCGAGTCCGTCGTACGAACTTCGTCTGCCCCACGCCCAAAGGCTATAGCCCACCACTTTTTTGGGCATTTTTCCTTAGGACGAACTTCGCACCAAGGGGTTTGGCTGCTCTTTTTTGGGCACGGCTGTGCCAGCGGCCTATCTTTGGCACGGGGAGGGGGTGTGCAATGTCTCGGCCCATTCCGAGTCCGGCGGACGAACTTCGCCAGCCCCACACCCCAAGGCTATAGCCCACCCCTTTTTTGGGCCTTTTTCACCAGTACGAACTTGGCGCCAAGGAGGTCGGCCGCTCGTTTTTGGGCGCAGCTGTGCCCGCGGCCTATTTTTGATGCGGGGAGCGGGTTGGCAAAGTCTCGGCCCATTCCGATTCCGGCGGATGAAGTTCCCCAGCCCAACACCCCAAGGCTATAGCCCACCCCTTTTTTGGGCGTTTTTCCACAGGATGAACTTGGCGCCAAGGGGTTCGGCTGCTCTTTTTGAGGCGCGGCTTTGCCCGCGGCCTATTTTTGGTGCGGGCAGGAGTTGGACAAATTCCCGGCCCATTCCGAGTCCGGCGGACGAACTTCGCCAGCCCCACGCCCCAAGGCTATAGCCCACCCCTTTTTGGACTTTACTTCGCAGCTAAGTCTCGTCCCATTTTGACCGTTGGCTGCTTTTTTTAGGGCGCGGCTGTGCCCGCGGCATATTTTTGGTGCGAGGAGGGGGTGGGCTAAGTCTGGGCCCATTCTGAGTCCGGTGCACGAACTTTGCCAGCCCCACGCCCCAAGGCTATAGCCCACCCCTTTTTCGGGCGTTTTTCCGCAGGACGAACTTGGTGCCAAGGGGTTCTGTCGCTTGTTTTTGGACGCGGCTGTGCCCACGGCCTATTTTTTGCATGGGGATGGGGTGGGAAAAGTGTCGGCCCATTCCGAGTCCGTCGTACGAACTTCGCCTGCCCCACGCCCAAAGGCTATTGCCCACCACTTTTTTGGGCATTTTTCCTTAGGACGAACTTCGCACCAAGGGGTTCGGCTGCTCTTTTTTGGGCACGGCTGTGCCCGCGGCCTATTTTTGGCACGGGGAGGGGGTGTGCAATGTCTCGGCCCATTCCGAGTCCGGCGGACGAACTTCGCCAGCCCCACACCCCAAGGCTATAGCCCACCCCTTTTTTAGGCGTTTTTCCGGAGGAAGAACTTGGCAGCAAGGGGTTCGGCAGTTTATTTTTGGGCTCGGCTGTGCCCACGGCCTATTTTTTGCATGGGGAGAGGGTGCGAAAAGTGTCGGCCCATTCCGAGTCCGGCGGACGAACTTCGCCAGCCCCACACCCCAAGGCTATAGCCCACCCCTTTTTTAGGCGTTTTTCCGGAGGAAGAACTTGGCAGCAAGGGGTTCGGCAGTTTATTTTTGGGCTCGGCTGTGCCCACGGCCTATTTTTTGCATGGGGAGAGGGTGCGAAAAGTGTCGGCCCATTCCGAGTCCGGCGTACGAACTTCGCCTGCCCCACGCCCCAAGGCTATAGCCCACCACTTTTTTGGGCATTTTTCCTTAGGACGAACTTCGCACCAAGGGGTTCGGCTGCTCTTTTTTGGGCACGGCTGTGCCCGCGGCCTATTTTTGGCGTGGGGAGGGGGTGGGCAAAGTATCGGCCCATTCCGAGTCCGGCGGACGAACTTCGCTAGCCCCACGCCCCAAGGCTATAGCCCACCCCTTTTTTGGGCCTTTTTCAGCAGGACGAACTTCGCGCCTTGGGGTTCGGCAGCTCTTTTTTGGGTACGGCTGTGCCCGCGGCCAATTTTTGTCACGGGGAAGGGGTGGACAAAGTCTCGGCACATTCCGAGCCCGGAGGACGAACTCCCCCAGCCCACGCCTCAAGGCTATAGCCCACCCCTTTTTTGGGCATTTTCCACAGGACGAACTTGGCGACAAGGGGTTCGGCTGCTCTTTTTTGGGTGCGGCTGTGCTTGCGTCCTATTTTTGGTGGGGGGAGGGGGTGGCCAAAGTCTCGGGCCATTCCGAGTCCGGCAGACGAACTTCGCCAGCCCCACGCCCCAAGGCTATAGCGCACCCCTTTCTTGGGCATTTTTCCGCTGGACGAACTTGGCGCCAAGGGGTTCGGCTGCCCTTTTTTGGGCGCAACTGTGCCTGCGGCCTATTTTTGGCGGGGGCAGGGGGTGGGTAAAGTCTCGGGCTATTCCGAGTCCGGCGGACGAACTTCGCTAGCCCCACGCCCCAAGGCTATAGCCCACCCCTTTGTTGGGCATTTTTCAGCAGGACGAACTTCGCGCCAAGGGGTTCGGCCGCTCGTTTTTGGGTGCGGCTGTGCTTGCGTCCTATTTTTGGTGGGGGGAGGGGGTGGCCAAAGTCTCGGGCTATTCCGAGTCCGGCGGACGAACTTTGCCAGCCCCACGCACCAAGGCTATAGCACACCCCTTTTTTGGGCATTTTTCCGCAGGACGAACTTGGCACCAAGGGGTTCGGCTGCTCTTTTTTGGGCGTGGCTGCGCCCATGGCCTATTTTTAGTGCGGGTAGGGGGTGGCCAAAGTCTCGGGCCATTCCGAGTCTGGCAGACGAACTTCGCCAGCCCCACGCCCCAAGGCTATAGCACACCCCTTTTTTGGGCATTTTTCCGCTGGACGAACTTGGCGCCAAGGGGTTCGGCTGCCCTTTTTTGGGCGCAACTGTGCCTGCGGCCTATTTTTGGTGCGGGGAGGGGGTGGGTATAGTCTCGGCCTATTCCGAGTCCGGCGGACGAACTTGACCAGCCCCACACCCCAAGGCTATAGCACACCCCTTTTTTGGGCATTTTTTCACCGGACGAACTACGTGCCAAGGGGTTCGGCTGCTCTTTTTTGGGCGCGGCTATTCCCGCGGCCTAGTTTTGGCGCGGGGAGTGGGTTGGCAATGTCTTGGCCTATTCCAAGTCCGGCAGACGAACTTCGCCCGCCCCACGCCCCAATGCTATAGCACACCCCAGTTTTGGGCATTTTTCAGCAGGACGAACTTCGCGCCAAGGGGTTCGGCTGCTCTTTTTTGGGCGCGGCTCTGCCCGCGGCCTAGTTTTGGTGCAGGGAGGGGGTGGGCAAAGTCTCGGCCCATTCCGAGTCCGGCGGACGAACTTCGCCAGCCCCACGCCCCCAGGCTATAACACACCCCTTTTTTGGGCATTTTTCTGCAGTACGAACTTGGCGCCAAGGGGTTGGCCGCTCGTTTTTGGGCGCGGCTGTGCCCGCAGCCTATTTTTGACATGGGGAGGGGGTGGGCAAAGTCTCGGCCCATTCCGATTCCGGCGGACGAACTTCCCCAGCCCCACACCCCAAGGCTATAGCCCACCCCTTTTTTGGGCGTTTTTCCGTAGGACGAACTGAGAACCAAGGGGTTCGGCTGCTCTTTTTGAGGCGCAGCTGTGCCCGCGGCCTATTTTTATCTCGGGCAGGGGTTGGGTATAGTCTCGTCCCATTCCGAGTCCGGCGGACGAACTTCGCCAGCCCCATGCCCCAAGGCTATAGCCCACCCCTTTTTGGACTTTACTTCACAGCTAAGTCTCATCCCATTTTGACCGTTGGCTGCTCTTTTTTGGGTACGGCTGTGCCCGCGGCATATTTTTGGCACGGGGAGGGGGTGGGCAAAGTCTCGGCCCATTCCGAGTCCGGCGGACGAACTTCGCCAGCACCACGCCCCAAGGCATAGCCCACCCCTATTTTGGGCATTTTTTCAGCAGGACGAACTTCGCGCGATGGGGTTCGGCTGCCCTTTTTTGGGTGCGGCTGTGCCCGCGGCCTATTTTAGGTGCCGGGAGGGGGTGGGCAAAGTATCGGCCCATTCCTAGTCCGGCGGACGAACTTCGCCAGCACCACGCCCCAAGGCTATAGCCCACCCCATTTTTGGGACATTTTCAGCGGTACGAACTTCGCGCCATGGGGTTCGGCTGCTCTTTTTTGGGCGCGGCTGTGCCCGCGGCCTATTTTTGGTGCGGGGAGGGGGTGGGCAGAGTTACGGCCGATTCCGAGTCCGGTGGACGAACTTCGCCAGCCCCATGCCCCAAGGCTATAGCCCACCCCCTTTTTGGGCCTTCTTCAGCCGGACGAACTTCGCGCCATGGGGTTCAGCTGCTCTTTTTTGGGTGCGGTTGTGCCCGCGGCCTATTTTTGGCACCAGGAGGGGGTGGGGAAAGTATCAGCACATTCCTAGTCCGGCGGACGAACTTCGCCAGCCGCACGCCCCAAGGCTATAGCCCACCCCTTTTTTGGGCCTTTTTCAGCAGGACGAACTTCACGCCAAGGGGTTCGGCTGCTCTTTTTTTCGCGCGGCTGGGTCCACGGCCCATTTTTGGTACCGGGAGGGGGTGGGCAAAGTCTCGGCCCATTCCGAGTCCGGCGAACGAACTTCGCCAGCCCCACGCCCCAAGGCTATAGCACACCCCTTTTTTGGGCATTTTTCCGCAGGACGAACCTGGCACCAAGGGGTTCGGCTGCTCCTTTTTGGGTGCGGCTGTGCCCGCGGCCTATTTTTGGCACAGGGTAGGGGTGGGCAAAGTCTCGGCCCATTCCAAGTCCGGCGGACGAACTTCCCAGCCCCACGCCCCAAGGCTATAGCACACCCCTTTTTTGGGCATTTTTCCGCAGGACGAACTTGGCGCCAAGGGGGTCGGCTACTCTTTTGCGGACGCGGCTGTGTCCGTGGCCTATTTTTAGTGCGGGGAGGGGCCGGCCAAAGTCTCGGGCCATTCCGAGACCGGTGGACGAACTTCGCCAGCCCCACACCCCAAGGCTATAGCTCACCCCTTTTTTGGGCCTTTTTCAGCAGGACGAACTTCGCGCCTTGGGGTTCGGCAGCTCTTTTTTGGGTACGGCTGTGCCCGCGGCCAATTTTTGTCACGGGGAAGGGGTGGACAAAGTCTCGGCACATTTCGAGCCCGGAGGACGAACTCCCCCAGCCCACGCCTCAAGGCTATAGCCCACCCCTTTTTTGGGCATTTTCCACAGGACGAACTTGGCGACAAGGGGTTCGGCTGCTCTTTTTTGGGTGCGGCTGTGCTTGCGTCCTATTTTTGGTGGGGGGAGGGGGTGGCCAAAGTCTCGGGCCATTCCGAGTCCGGCAGACGAACTTCGCCAGCCCCACGCCCCAAGGCTATAGCGCACCCCTTTCTTGGGCATTTTTCCGCTGGACGAACTTGGCGCCAAGGGGTTCGGCTGCCCTTTTTTGGGCGCAACTGTGCCTGCGACCTTTTTTTGGCGGGGGCAGGGGGTGGGTAAAGTCTCGGGCTATTCCGAGTCCGGCGGACGAACTTGAGCAGCCCCACACCCCAAGGCTATAGCCCACCCCTTTTTTTGGCATTTTCCACAGGACGAACTTGGCGACAAGGGGTTCGGCTGCTCTTTTTTGGGTACGGCTGTGCTTGCGGCCTATTTTTGGTGGGGGGAGGGGGTGGCGAAAGTCTTGGCCCATTCCGAGTCCGGCGGATGAACTTCGCCAGCCCCACGCACCAAGGCTATAGCACACCCCTTTTTGGGCATTTTTCCGCAGGACGAACTTGGCACCAAGGGGTTCGGCTGCTCTTTTTTGGGAGTGGCTGTGCCCACGGCCAATTTTTAGTGCGGGTAGGGGGTGGCCAAAGTCTCGGGCCATTCCGAGTCCGGCAAAAGAACTTCGCCCGCCCCACGCCCCAAGGCTATAGCACACCCCTTTTTTGGGCATTTTTCCGCTGGACGAACTTCGCGCCAAGGGGTTCGGCTGCCCTTTTTTGGGCGTAACTGTGCCTGCGGCCTATTTTTGGTGGGGGGAGGGGGTGGGTAAAGTCTCGGCCTATTCCGAGTCCGGCGGACGAACTTGACCAGCCCCACACCCCATGGCTATAGCTCACCCCTTTTTTGGGCATTTTCCACAGGATGAACTTGGCGACAAGGGGTTCGGCTGCTCTTTATTGGGTGTGGCTGTGCTTGCGGCCTTTTTTTGGTAGGGGGAGGGGGTGGCGAAAGTCTTGGCCCATTCCGAGTCCGGCGGATGAACTTCGCCAGCCCCACGCACCAAGGCTATGGCACACCCCTTTTTGGTCATTTTTCCGCAGGACGAACTTGGCACCAAGGGGTTCGGCTGCTCTTTTTTGGGCGTGGCTGTGCCCACGGCCAATTTTTAGTGCGGGTAGGGGGTGGCCAAAGTCTCGGGCCATTCCGAGTCCGGCAGACGAACTTTGCCTGCCCCACGCCCCAAGGCTATAGCACACCCCTTTTTTGGGCATTTTTCAGCTGGACGAACTTGGCACCAAGGGGTTCGGCTGTCATTTTTTCGGCGCAACTGTGCCTGCAGCCTATTTTTGGCGGGGGGAGGGGGTGGGTAAAGTCTCGGCCTATTCCGAGACCGGCGGACGAACTCCCCCAGCCCCACGCCCCAAGGCTATAGCCCACCCCTTTTTTGGGCATTTTCCACAGGACGAACTTGGCGACGAGGGGTTTGGCTGCTCTTTTTTGGGTGCGGCTGTGCTTGCGGCCTATTTTTGGTGGGGGGAGGGGGTGGCGAATGTCTTGGCCCATTCCGAGTCCGGCGGATGAACTTCGCCAGCCCCACGCACCAAGGCTATAGCACACCCCTTTTTTGGGCATTTTTCCGCAGGACGAACTTGGCACCAAGGGGTTCGGCTGCTCTTTTTTGGGCGTGGCTGTGCCCACGGCCAATTTTTAGTGCAGGTAGGGGGTGGCCAAAGTCTCGGGCCATTCCGAGTCCGGCAGACGAACTTCGCCAGCCCCACGCCCCAAGGCTATAGCACACCCCTTTTTTGGGCATTTTTCAGCTGGACGAACTTGGCACCAAGGGGTTCGGCTGTCATTTTTTCGGCGCAACTGTGCCTGCAGCCTATTTTTGGCGGGGGGAGGGGGTGGGTAAAGTCTCGGCCTATTCCGAGTCCAGCGGACGAACTTGACCAGCCCCACACCCCAAGGCTATAGCACACCCCTCTTTTGGCCATTTTTTCACCGGACGAACTAGGTGCCAAGGGGTTCGGCTGCTCTTTTTTGGACGCGGCTATTCCCGCGGCCTATTTTTGGGGTGGGGAGTGGGTTGGCAATGTCTTGGCCCATTCCAAGTCCGGCGGACGAACTTCGCCCGCCCCACGCCCCAATGCTATAGCACAACCCTTTTTTGGGCATCTTTCCGCAGGACGGACTTGGCGCCAAGGGGTTCGGCTGCTCTTTTTTGGGCGCGGCTGTGTCCGCGGCCTTTTTTTGGCGCCGGGAGGGGGTGCACAATGTCTCGGCCCATTCTGAGTCCGGCAAACGAACTTCGCCAGCCCCACGCCCCAAGGCTATAGCACACCCCATTTTTGGGCATTTTTCCGCAGGACGAACTTCGCGCCAAGGGGTTCGGCTGGTCGTTTTTGGGCGCGGCTGTGCCCGCGGCCTATTTTTGGCATGGGGAGGGGGTGGGCAAAGTCTCGGCCCATTCCAAGTCCGGCGGACGAACTTCGCCCGCCCCACGCCCCAATGCTATAGCACAACCCTTTTTTGGGCATCTTTCCGCAGGACGGACTTGGCGCCAAGGGGTTCGGCTGCTCTTTTTTTGGCGCGGCTGTGTCCGCGGCCTTTCTTTCGCGCCGGGAGGGGGTGGCCAATGTCTCGGCCCATTCTGAGTCCGGCAAACGAACTTCGCCAGCCCCACGCCCCAAGGCTATAGCACACCCCATTTTTGGGCATTTTTCCGCAGGACGAACTTCGCGCCAAGGGGTTCGGCTGGTCGTTTTTGGGCGCGGCTGTGCCCGCGGCCTATTTTTGGCACGGGGAGTGGGTGGGCAAAGTCTCGGCCCATTCCAAGTCCGGCGGACGAACTTCCCCAGCCCCGCGCCCCAAGGCTATAGCACACCCCTGTTTTTGGCATTTTTCCACAGGACGAACTTGGCACCAAGGGGTTCTGCTGTTCTATTTTGGGAAAGGCTGTGCCCGCGGCCTATTTTTGTTGCGGGGAGGGGGTGTGCAAAGTCTCGGCCCATTCCAAGTCCGGCGGACGAACTCCCCCAGCCCCACGCCCCAAGACTATAGCCCACCCCTTTTTTGGGCATTTTCCACAGGACGAACTTGGCGACAAGGGGTTCGGCTGCTCTTTTTTGGGTGCGGCTGTGCTTGCGGCCTATTTTTGGTGGGGGGAGGGGGTGGCGAAAGTCTTGGCCCATTCCGACTCCGGCGGATGAACTTCGCCAGCCCCACGCCCCAAGGCTATAGCACACCCCTTTTTTGGGCATTTTTCCGCAGGACGATCTAGGCGCCACGGGGTTCGGCTGCTCTTTTTTGGGACGGCTGTTCCCGCGGCCTATTTCTGGCATGGGGAGGGAGTAGACAAAGTCTCGGCTTCTTCTGAGTCCGGCGGACGAACTTCGCCAGCCCCATGCCCCAAGGCTATAGCCCACCCCTTTTTGGACCTTACTTCGCAGCTAAGTCTCATCCCATTTTGACCGTTGGCTGCTCGTTTTTGGGTACGGCTGTGCCCGTGGCCTATTTTTGGCGCGGGGAGGGGGTGGGCAAAGTTTCGGCCCATTCCGAGTCCGGCGGACGAACTTCGCCAGCACCACCCCCCAAGGCATAGCCCACCCCTATTTTGGGCATTTTTTCGCAGGATGAATTTTGCGCCAAGGGGTTCCGCTGCTTTTTTTTGGGCGCGGCTGTGCCCGCGGCCTATTTTTCATGCGGGGAGGGGGTGGGCAAAGTATCGGCACATTCCGAGTCCGGCGGACGAACTTCGCCAGCCCCACACCCCAAGGCTATAGCCCACCCCTTTTTTGGGCCTTTTTCAGCAGGACGAACTTCGCGCCATGGGGTTCGGCTGCTCTTTTTTGGGTGCGGCTGTGCCCGCGGCCTATTTTTGGCGCCGGGAGGGGTTGGGCAAAGTATCGGCACATTCCTAGTCCGGCGGACGAACTTCGCCAGCCCCACGCCCCAAGGCTATAGCCCACCCCTTTTTTGGGCCCTTTTCAGCAGGACGAACTTCGCGCCAAGGGGTTCGGCTGCTCTTTTTTGGATGCGGCTGGGTCCACGGCCTATTTTTGGTGCCGGGAGGGGGTGGGCAAAGTCTCGGCCCATTCCGAGTCCAGCGAACGAACTTCGCCAGCCCCACGCCCCAAGGCTATAGCACACCCCTTTTTTGGGCATTTTTCCGCAGGACGAACCTGGCACCAAGGGGTTCGGCTGCTCGTTTTTGGGCACAGCTGTGCCCGCGGCCTATTTTTGGCATGGGGTGGGGGTGGACAAAGTCTCAGCCCATTCCAAGTCCGGCGGACGAACTTCCCCAGCCCCACGCCCCAAGGCTCTAGCACACCCCTTTTTTGGGCATTTTTCCGCAGGACGAACTTGGCGCCAAGGGGTTCGGCTACTCTTTTGTGGACGCGGCTGTGTCCGTGGCCTATTTTTAGTGCGGGGAGGGGCCAGCCAAAGTCTCGGGCCATTCCGAGTCCGGCGGACGAACTTCGCCAGCCCCACACCCCAAGGCTATAGCACACCCCTTTTTTGGGCTTTTTTCCGCAGGACGAACTTGGCGCCAAGGGGTTCGGCTGCTCTTTTTTGGGCGGTGCTGTGCCCGCGGCCTACTTATGGCGCGGGGAGGGGGTGGGCAAAGTCTCGGCCCATTCCAGGTTTGGCGGACGAACTTCGCCAGCCCCACGCACCAAGGCTATACCACACCCCTTTTTTGGGCATTTTTCCGCAGGAAGAACTTGGAACCAAGGGGTTTGGCTGCTCTTTTTTGGGTGCGGCTGTGCCCGCGGCCTATTTTTGGTGTGGAGAGGGGGTGGCCAAAGTCTCGGCCCATTCCGAGTCCGGCAGACGAACTTTACCAGCCCCACGCCCCAAGGCTATAGCCCACCCCTTTTTTGGGCATTTTTCCGCCCGACGAACTTCGAGTCATGGGTTTCGGCTGCTCTTTTTTGGGCGCGGCTGTGCCCGCGTCCTATTTTTTGTATGGAGAGGGGGTGGGCAAAGTCTCGCCCCATTCCGAGTCCGGCGGACGAACTTCGCCAGCCCCACACCCCAAGGCTATAGCCCACCCCTTTTTTTGGGCATTTTTCCGCAGGACGAACTATGAGCCATGGGTTTCGGCTGCTCTTTTTTGGGCGCGGCTGTGCCCGCGTCCTATTTTTGGTACGGAGAGGGGGTGGGCAAAGTCTCGCCGCATTCCGAGTCCGGCGGACGAACTTCGCCAGCCCCATGCCCCAAGGCTATAGCCCACCCCTTTTTTGGGCGTTTTTCCGCAGGACGAACTTGGCGCCAAGGGGTTCGGCTGCTCTTTTTTTCGCGCGGCTGTGCCCACGGCCTGTTTTTTGTGCTGGGACGGGGTGGACAAAATCTCGGCCCATTCCAAGTCCGCCGGACGAACTTCGCCAGCCCCACGCCCCAAGGCTATAGCGCACACCTTTTTGGAATTTACTTCGCAGCTAAGTCTCGACACATTTTCACCGTTGGCTGCTCTTTTTTCGGCGCGGATGGCCACGGCCTATTTTTGGTGTGGGGAGGGGTTGGGCAAAGTCTCGACCCATTCCGAGTCCGGCGGACGAACTTCGCCAGCCCCACGCCCCAAGGCTATAGCCCACCCCTTTTTTGCGCGTTTTTCCGCAGGACGAACTTCGCGCCAAGGGGTTCGGCAGATTTTTTTTGGGTGCGGCTGTGCCCGCGGCCTATTTTTGGCGCGGGGAGGAGGTGGGCAAAGTCTCGGCCCATTCCGAGCCTGGCGGACGAACTTTGCCAGCCCCACGCCCCAAGGCTATAGCCCACCCCTTTTTTGGGAATTTTACCGTAGGACGAACTTCGCGCCAAGGGGTTCGGCTGCTCTTTTTTGGACGCGGCTGTTCCCAAGGCCTATTTTTGAAGCGGGGAGGGGGTGGGCAAAGTGTCAGCCCATTCTGAGTCCGGCGGACGAACTTCGCCAGGCCCACGCCCCAAGGCTATAGGCCTTCCCTTTTTTGGGCCTTTTTCCGCCCGACGAACTTCGCGCCAAGGGGTTCGGCGGCTGTTTTTTGGGCGCGGCTTTGCCCGCAGACTAGTTTTGGCATGGGGAGGGGGTGGGTAAAGTCTCGGCCCATTCCGAGTCCGGCGGACGAACTTCGCCAGCCCCACGCCTCAAGGCTATAGCCCACCCCTTTTTTGGGCGTTTTTCCACAGGACGAACTTTGCGCAAGGGGTTCGGCTACTCTTTTTTGGCCGCGGCTGTGTCCGTGGCCTATTTTTAGTGCGGGGAGGGGCCGGCCAAAGTCTCGGGCCATTCCGAGTCCGGCAGACGAACTTCGCCAGCCCCACGCCTCAAGGCTATAGCCCACCCCTTTTTTGGGCGTTTTTCCACAGGACGAACTTTGCGCAAGGGGTTCGGCTACTCTTTTTTGGCCGCGGCTGTGCCCGCGGACTATTTTTGGCACGGGAGGGGTTGGGGCAAAGTCTCGACCCATTCCGAGTCTGGCCGACAAACTTCGCCAGCCCCACGCCCCAAGGCTATAGCCCACCCCTTTTTTGGGCTTTTTTCCCCAGGACGAACGTCGCGCCAAGCGGTTCGGCCGCTCTTTTTTGGGTGCGGCTGTGCCCACGGCCTATTTTTGGCATGGGGACGTGGTGGGAAAAGTCTTAGCCCATTCCGAGTCCGACGGACGAACTTCGCCAGCCCCGCACCCCAAGGCTATAGCCCACCCCTTTTTTGGGCGTTTTTTCCGCAGGACGAACTTGGCGCCAAGGGGTTCGGCCGCTTGTTTTTGGGCGCGGCGGTGCCCACGTCCTATTTTTTGCGCGGGGAGGGGGTGGGCAAGGTCTCGGCCCATTCCGAGTCCGGCGCACGAACTTCGCCGTCCCCATGCCCGAAGGCTGTAGCCCACCCCTTTTTTTGGCCTTTTTCTGCAGCACGAACTTGGCGCCAGGGGGTTCGGCTGCCTTTTTTTGAGCGTGGCTCTGCCGGCAGCCTATTTTTGGCATGGGGAGGGGGTCGACAAAGTCTCGGCCCATTCCGAGTCCGGCGGACGAACTTCGCCAACCCCACGCCCCAAGGCTATAGCCCACCCCTTTTTGGACTTTACTTCGGAGCTAAGTCTCATCCCATTTAGACCGTTGGCTGCTCTTTTTTGGGCGCGGCTGTGCCCGTGGCCTATTTTTGGTGGTTGGAGGGGGTGGGCATAGTCTCGGCCCATTCCTAGTCCGGCGGACGAACTTCGCCAGCCCTGCGCCCCAAGGCTATAGCCCACCCCTTTTTTGGGCATTTTTCCGCAGGATTAACTTCGCACCAAGGGGTTCCGCGGCTCTTTTTTGGGCGCTGCTTCGCCCGCGGATTATTTTTGGCGCAGGAAGGGGGTGGGTAAAGTCTCGGCCCATTCCGAGTCCGGTGGACGAACTTCGCCAGCTCCACGCCCCAAGGCTATAGCCCACCCCTTTTCTGGTCGTTTTTCCGCAGGACGAACTTCGCGCCAAGGGGTTCGGCCGCTCTTTTTTGGGCGCGGCTGTGCCCGCGGCCTATTTCTGGCACGGGGAGGGGGTGGACATAGTCTGGGCCCATTCCGAGTCCAGCGGACAAACTTCGCCCGCCCCACGCCCCAAGGCTATAGGCCACCCCTTTTTTGGGTGATTTTCCGCAGGACGAACTTGGCGCCAAGGGGTTCGGCTGCTCTTTTTCGGGCGCGGCTGTGCCCGCGGTCTATTTTTGGTGTGGGGAGGGGGTGTACACAGTGTCGGCCCGATCCGAGTCCGGCCGACGAATTTCGCCAGCCCACGCCCCAAGACAATAGCCCACCCCTTTTTGGACTTCACTTCGCAGCTAAGTCCCTTCCCATTTTGACCATTGGCTGCTCTTTTTTGGGTGCGGCTGTGCCCGCGACCTATTTTTGGCACGGAGAGCGGGTGGGCAAAGTCTCGTCCTATTCTGAGTTCAGCGGATGAACTTCGCCAGCCCCACGCCCCAAGGCTATAGCCCACCCCTTTTTTGGGGACTTTTCCGCAGGACGAACTTCGAGCCAAGGGTTTCGGCTGCTCTTTTTTGGGCGCGGGCACTATTTTTGGAACGGAGAGGGGGTGGGCAAAGTCTCGCCCCATTCCTAGTCCGGCGGACGATTTTCGCCAGCCCCATGCCCCAAGGCTGTAGGCCACCCCTTTTTTGGGCGTTTTTCCGCAGGACGAACTTGACGCCAAGGGGTTCGGCTGCTATTTTTTGTACGCGGCTATGTCCATGGCCTATTTTTTGCGTGGGGAGGGGGTGGGCAAAGTCTCGACCCATTCCGAGTCCGGCGGACGAGCTTCGCCAGCCCCACGCCCCAAGGCTATAGCCCACCCCTTTTTTTCGGCGTTTTTGCGTAGGACGAACTTCGCGCCAAGGGGTTCGGCAGCTTTTTTTTGGGTGCGGCTGTGCCCGCGGCCTATTTTTGGTGCAGGGAGGAGGTGGGCAATGTCTCGGCCCATTCCGAACCTGGTGGACGAACTTCGCAAGACCCACGCCCCAAGGCTATAGCCCACCCCTTTTTTGGGAATTTTTCCGTAGGACGAACTTGGCGCCAAGGGGTTCGGCTGCTCTTTTTTGGGTGTGGCTCTTCCCAAGGCCTATTTTTGAAGCGGGGAGGGGATGGGCAAAGTGTCGGCCCATTCTGAGTCCGGCGGACGAACTTCGCCAGGCCCACGCCCCAAGGCTATAAGCCATCCCTTTTTTGGGCCTTTTTCCGCCCGACGAACTTCGCGCCAAGGGGTTCGGCTGCTCTATTTTTGGCGCGGCTTTGCCCGCGGAGTAGTTTTGGCATGGGGAGGGGGTGGGCAAAGTCTCGGCCCATTCCGAGTCCGGCGGACGAACTTCGCCAGCCCCACGCCTCAAGGCTATAGCCCACCCCTTTTTTGGGCGTTTTTCCGCAGGACGAACTTTGCGCAAGGGGTTCGGCTACTCCTTTTTGGCCGCGGCTGTGACCGCGGCCTATTTTTGGCACGGGAGGGGTTGGGCAAAGTCTCGACCCATTCCGAGTCTGGCCGACAAACTTTGCCAGCCCCACGCCCCAAGGCTATAGCCCACCCCTTTTTTGGGCTTTTTTCTCCAGGACGAACGTCGCGCCATGCGGTTCGGCTGCTCTTTTTTGGGTGCGGCTGTGCCCACGGCCTATTTTTGGCGCGGGGACGTGGTGGGAAAAGTCTCAGCCCATTCCGAGTCCGACGGACGAACTTCGCCAGCCCCGCACCCCAAGGCTATAGCCCACCCCTTTTTTGGGCGTTTTTCCGCAGGACGAACTTGGCGCCAAGGGGTTCGGCCGCTTGTTTTTGGGCGCGGCGGTGCCCACGTCCTATTTTTTGCGCGGGGAGGGGGTGGGCAAGGTCTCGGCCCATTCCGAGTCCGGCGCACGAACTTCGCCGTCCCCATGCCCGAAGGCTGTAGCCCACCCCTTTTTTTGGCCTTTTTCTGCAGCACGAACTTGGCGCCAGGGGGTTCGGCTGCCTTTTTTTGAGCCTGGCTCTGCCGGCAGCCTATTTTTGGCATGGGGAGGGGGTCGACAAAATCTCGGCCCATTCCGAGTCCGGCGGACAAACTTCGACAACCCCACGCCCCAAGGCTATAGCCCACCCCTTTTTGGACTTTACTTCGGAGCTAAGTCTCGTCCCATTTTGACCGTTGGCTGCTGTTTTTTGGGCGCGGCTGTGCCCGTGGCCTATTTTTGGTGGTTGGAGGGGGTGGACATAGTCTCGGCCCATTCCTAGTCCGGTGGACAAACTTCGCCAGCCCTGCGCCCCAACGCTATAGCCCACCCCTTTTTTGGGCATTTTTCCGCAGGATTAACTTTGCACCAAGGGGTTTCGCTGCTCCTTTTTGGGCACGTCTGCGCCCACGGATTATTTTTGGCCCAGGAAGGGGGTGGGCAAAGTCTCGGCCCATTCCGAGTCCGGTGGACGAACTTCGCCAGCTCCACGCCCCAAGGCTATAGCCCACCCCTTTTCTGGTCGTTTTTCCGCAGGACGAACTTCGCGCCAAGGGGTTCGGCCGCTCTTTTTTGGGCACGGCTGTGCCCGCGGCCTATTTCTGGCACGGGGAGGGGGTGGACATAGTCTGGGCCCATTCCGAGTCCAGCGGACAAACTTCGCCCGCCCCACGCCCCAAGGCTATAGGCCACCCCTGTTTTGGGTGATTTTCCGCAGGACGAACTTGGCGCCAAGGGGTTCAGCTGCTCTTTTTCGGGCGCGGCTGTGCCCGCGGTCTATTTTTGGTGCGGGGAGGGGGTGTACACAGTCTCGGCCCGATCCGAGTCCGGCGGACGAACTTCGCCAGCCCCACACCCCAAGGCTATAGCACACCCCTTTTTTGGGCATTTTTCCGCGGGACGAACCTGGCACGAAGGGTTTCGGCCGCTCGTTTTTCGGCACAGCTGTGCCTGCGGCCCATTTTTTATGCGGGGAGGGGGGTGGGCAGCGTCTCGTCCCATTCCGAGTCCAGCGGACGAACTTCCCCCACGCCCCAAGGCTATAGCACAGCCCTTTTTTGGGCATTTTTCCGCAGAACGAACATGGGGCCAAGAGGTTCGGCTGCTCTTTTTTGGGTGCGGCTATGCCCGTGGCCTATTTTTGGCGCGGGGAGGGGGTGGGCAAAGGCTCCGCCCATTCCGAGTCTGGCAGACGAACTTCGCCAGCCCCACGCCCCAAGGCTATAGCACACCCATTTTTTGGGCATTTTTCGGCAGGACGAACTTGGCGCCAAGGGGCTCGGCTGCTCGTTTTTGCGCGCGGCTGTGACCGCGGCCTAGTTTTGGTGCGGGGAGGGGGTGGGCAAAGTCTCGGCCCATTCCAAGTCCGGCGGACGAACTTCGCCCGCCCCACGCCCCAAGGGTATAGCACACTCCTTTTTTGGGCGTTTTTCCGCAGGACGAACTTTGCGCAAGGGGTTGGGCTACTTGTTTTTTGCCGCGGCTGTGCCGCGGTCTATTTTTGGCATGGGGAGGGGTTGGGCAAAGTCTCGACCCATTCCGAGTCTCGCGGACGAACTTCGCCAGCCTTGCGCCCCAAGGCTATAGCCCACCCCTTTTTTGGGCATTTTTCCGCAGGATTAACTTCGCACCAAGGGGTTCCGCTACACTTTTTTGGGCGCGGCTGCGCCCGCGGATTATTTTTGGTGCAGGAAGGGGGTGGGCAAAGTCTCGGCCCATTCCGAGTCTGGCGGACGAACTTCGTCAGCCCCACGCCCCAAGGCTATAGCCCACCCCTTTTTTGGGCCTTTTTCCGCAGGACGAACTTGGCACCAAGGGGTTCGGCCGCTTGTTTTTAGCCGCGGCTGTGCCCACGGCCTGTTTTTGGCGCGGGGAGGGGGTGGGCATGGTCTCGGCCCATTCCGAGTCTGGCGGATGAACTTCGCCAGCCCCACGCCCCAAGGGTATAGCCCATCCCTTTTTTGCGCATTTTTCCGCAGGACGAACTTCGTGCCAAGGGGTTCGGCTGCTCTTTTTTCAACACGGCTGTGCCCGTGGCCTATTTTTGGCACGGGAAGGGGGTGGGCAAAGTGTCGGCCTATTCCAAGTCCGGCGGACGAACTTCGCCAGCCCCATGCCCCAAGGCTATAGCCCACCCCTTTTTTGGGCATTTTTCCACAGGACGAACTTCGCGCCACGGGGTTCGGCTGCTCTTTTTTCGGCGCGGCTGTGCTCGCGGCCTATTTTTGGCGCGGGAAGGGGGTGGGAAAAGTGTCGGCCCAATCCGACACCGGCGGACGAACTTCGCCAGCCCCACGCCCCAAGGCTATACCACACCCCTTTTTTGGGCATTTTTCCGTAGGACGAACGTGGAGCCAAGGGGTTCGGCTGATATTTTTTGGGTGCGGCTGTTCCCGTGGCTGATTTCTGGTGCGGCGAGGGGGGTGGGCAGAGTATCGGCCCATTCCGAGGAAGGCGGACGAATTTCGCCAGCCCCACGCCCAAAGGCTATAGAACACCCCTTTTTTGGGCATTTTTCCGCAGGACGAACTTGGCGCCAAGCGGTTTGGCCGGTCTTTTTTGGGTGCGGCTGTGCCCACGGCCTATTTTTGGCACTGGGAGGGGGTGGACAAAGTCTCGGCCCATTCTGAGACCGGCGGACGAACTTCGCCAGCCACGCTCCCCAAGGCTATAGCCCACCCCTTTTTTGGGCATTTTTCTGCAGTACGAACTTGGCGCCAAGGGGTTCGGCTGCTCTTTTTTGGGTGCGGCTGTGCTCGCGGCCTATTTTTGGCGCGGGGAGGGGGTGGGCAAAGTCTCGGGCCATTCCGAGTCCGGCAGACGAACTTCGGCAGCCCCACGCCCCAAGGCTATAGCCCACCCCTTTTTTGGGCCTTTTTCAGCAGGACGAACTTGGCGCCAAGGGGTTCGACTGCTCTTTTTTGGGTGCGGCTGTGCCCGCAGCCTATTTTTGGCGGGGAGAGGGGGTGGGCAAAGTCTCGGCCCATTCCGAGTCCGGCGAACGAACTTCGCTAGCCCCACGCCCCAAGGCTATAGCACACCCCTTTTTTGGGCATTTTTCTGCCGGACGAACCTGGCACGAACGGTTTCGGCTACTCGTTTTTGGGCGCAGCTGTGCCGGTGGCCCACTTTTTCTGCGGGGAGGGGTTGGGCAGCGTCTCGTCCCATTCCGAGTCCGGCGGACGAACTTCCCCCACACCCCAAGGCTATAGCACAGCCCTTTTTTGGGCATTTTTCCGCAGAATGAACTTGGGGCCAGGAGGTTCGGCTGCTCTTTTTCAGGTGCGGCTATGCCGGTGGCCTTTTTTTGGCACAGGGAGGGGTGGGAAAAGTATCGGCACATTCCGAGTCCGGCGGACGAACTTCGCCAGCCCCACGCCCCAAGGCTATAGCCCACACCATTTTTGGGACTTTTTCAGCAGGACGAACTTCGCGCCAAGGGGTTCGGCTGCTCTTTTTTGGGTGCGGCTGTGCCCGCGGCCTATTTTTGGGGTGGGGAGGGGGTGGACAAAGTCTCAGCCCATTCCGAGTCCGGCGAACGAACTTCACCAGCCCCACGCCCCAAGGCTATAGCACACCCCTTTGTTGGGCATTTTTCTGCAGGACGAACCTGGCACGAAGGGTTTCGGCTGCTCGTTTTTGGGCGCGGCTGTCCCCGCGGCATATTTTTGGTGTGGGGAGGACGTGGAAAAAGTCTCGGCCCATTCCGAGTCCGGCGAACGAACTTCGCCCGCCCCACGCCCCAAGGCTATAGCACACCCTTTTTTGGGCATTTTTCCGCAGGACGAATCTGGCACGAAGTGTTTTGGCTGCTCGTTTTTGGGCGCAGCTGTGCCCGCGGCCCATTTTTTCTGCGGGGAGGGGGTGGGCAGCGTCTCGTCCCATTCCGAGTCCAGCAGACGAACTTCCCCCACGCCCCAAGGCTATAGCACAGCCGTTTTTTGGGCATTTTTCCGCAGAACGAACTTGGGGCCAAGAGGTTCGGCTGCTCTTTTTTGGGTGCGGCTATGCCCGTGGCCTATTTTTGCCACGGGGAGGGGGTGGGCAAAGGCTCGGCCCATTCCGTGTCCGGAGAACGAACTTCGCCAGCCCCACGCCCCAAGGCTATAGCACACCCATTTTTTGGGCATTTTTCGGCAGGACGAACTTGGCGCCAAGGGGTTCGGCTGCTAGTTTTTGGGCGCGGCTGTACCAGCGGCCTTTTTTGGTGCGGGGAGGGGGTGGGCAAAGTCTCGGCCCATTCCGAGTCCGGCGGACGAACTTCGCCAGCCCCACGCCCCAAGGCTATGGCACACCCCTTTTTTGTGCATTTTTCCGCAGGACGAACCTGGCGCCAAGGGGTTCGGCTGCTCTTTTTTGGGCACGGCTGTGCCCACGGCCTATTTTTTGGTGCAGGGAGGGGTGGGAAAAGTATCGGCACATTCTGAGTCCGGCGGACGAACTTCGCCATCCCCACGCCCCAAGGCTATAGCCCACCCCTTTTTTGGGCATTTTTCTGTAGTACGAACTTGGTGCCAAGGGGTTCGGCTAATCTTTTTTGGGCGCGGCTGTGCCCGCGGCCTATTTTTGGTGTGGGGAGGGGGAGGGGGTGGGCAAAGTCTCGGCCCATTCCGAGTCCGGCGAACGAACTTCGCCAGCCCCACGCCCCAAGGCTATAGCCCACCCCTTTTTTGGGCATTTTTCCGCAGGACGAACCTGGGACGAAGGGTTTCGGCTGCTCCTTTTTGGGCGCAGCTGTGGCCGCGGCCCATTTTTTCTGTGGGGAGGGGGTGGGCAGCGTCTCGTCCCATTCCGAGTCCGGCGGACGAACTTCCCCCACGCCCCAAGGCTATAGCACAGCCCTTTTTTGGGCATTTTTCCGCAGAACGAACTTGGGGCCAAGAGGTTCGGCTGCTCTTTTTTGGGTGCGGCTATGCCCGTGGCCTATTTATGCCGCGGGGAGGGGGTGGGCAAAGGCTCGGCCCATTCCGAGTCCGGCGGACGATCTTCGCCAGCCCCACGCCCCGAGGCTATAGCACACCCATTTTTTGGGCATTTTTCGGCAGGACGAACTTGGCGCCAAGGGGTTCGGCTGCTTGTTTTTGGGCGCAGCTGTGCCCGCGGCCTATTTTTGGTGCGGGGAGGGGGTGGGCTAAGTCTCGGCCCATTCCGAGTCCGGCGGACGAACTTCGCCAGCCCCACGCCCCAAGGCTATGGCACACCCCATTTTCGTGCATTTTTCCGCAGGACGAACCTGGCGCCAAGGGGTTCGGCTGCTCTTTTTTGGGCGCGGCAGTGCCCGCGGTCTATTTTTTGGTGCGGGGAGGGGTGGGCAAAGTATCGGCACATTCTGAGTCCGGCGGACGAACTTCGCCAGCACCACGCCCCAAGGGTATAGCACACTCCTTTTTTGGGCATTTTTCAGCTGGAAGAACTTCGCGCCAAGGGGTTGGGCTGCTCTTTTTTGGGCGCAGCTGTGCCCGCGGCCTATTTTTGCCACGGGGAGGGGGTGGGCAAAGGCTCGGCCCATTCCGTGTCCGGAGGACGAACTTCGCCAGCCCCACGCCCCAAGGCTATAGCACACCCATTTTTTGGGCATTTTTCGGCAGGACGAACTTGGCGCCAAGGGGTTCGGCTGCTAGTTTTTGGGCGCGGCTGTACCAGCGGCCTTTTTTGGTGCGGGGAGGGGGTGGGCAAAGTCTCGGCCCATTCCGAGTCCGGCGGACGAACTTCGCCAGCCCCACGCCCCAAGGCTATGGCACACCCCTTTTTTGTGCATTTTTCCGCAGGACGAACCTGGCGCCAAGGGGTTCGGCTGCTCTTTTTTGGGCGCGGCTGTGCCCACGGCCTATTTTTTGGTGCAGGGAGGGGTGGGAAAAGTATCGGCACATTCTGAGTCCGGCGGACGAACTTCGCCATCCCCACGCCCCAAGGCTATAGCCCACCCCTTTTTTGGGCATTTTTCTGTAGTACGAACTTGGTGCCAAGGGGTTCGGCTAATCTTTTTTGGGCGCGGCTGTGCCCGCGGCCTATTTTTGGTGTGGGGAGGGGGAGGGGGTGGGCAAAGTCTCGGCCCATTCCGAGTCCGGCGAACGAACTTCGCCAGCTCCACGCCCCAAGGCTATAGCCCACCCCTTTTTTGGGCATTTTTCCGCAGGACGAACCTGGGACGAAGGGTTTCGGCTGCTCCTTTTTGGGCGCAGCTGTGGCCGCGGCCCATTTTTTCTGTGGGGAGGGGGTGGGCAGCGTCTCGTCCCATTCCGAGTCCGGCGGACGAACTTCCCCCACGCCCCAAGGCTATAGCACAGCCCTTTTTTGGGCATTTTTCCGCAGAACGAACTTGGGGCCAAGAGGTTCGGCTGCTCTTTTTTGGGTGCGGCTATGCCCGTGGCCTATTTATGCCGCGGGGAGGGGGTGGGCAAAGGCTCGGCCCATTCCGAGTCCGGCGGACGATCTTCGCCAGCCCCACGCCCCGAGGCTATAGCACACCCATTTTTTGGGCATTTTTCGGCAGGACGAACTTGGCGCCAAGGGGTTCGGCTGCTCGTTTTTGGGCGCAGCTGTGCCCGCGGCCTATTTTTGGTGCGGGGAGGGGGTGGGCAAAGTCTCGGCCCATTCCGAGTCTGGCGGACTAACTTCGCCAGCCCCACGCCCCAAGGCTATGGCACACCCCATTTTCGTGCATTTTTCCGCAGGACGAACCTGGCGCCAAGGGGTTCGGCTGCTCTTTTTTGGGCGCGGCAGTGCCCGCGGTCTATTTTTTGGTGCGGGGAGGGGTGGGCAAAGTATCGGCACATTCTGAGTCCGGCGGACGAACTTCGCCAGCACCACGCCCCAAGGGTATAGCACACTCCTTTTTTGGGCATTTTTCAGCTGGAAGAACTTCGCGCCAAGGGGTTGGGCTGCTCTTTTTTGGGCGCAGCTGTGCCCGCGGCCTATTTTTGGCGTGGGGAGGGGGTAGGCAAAGTCTTGGCCCATTACGAGTCCGGCGGACAAACTTCGCCAGCACCACGCCCCAAGGCTATAGCACACCCCTTTTTTGGGCATTTTTTCTGCAGGACGAACCTGGCACGAAGGGTTTCGGCTGCTCATTTTTGGGCGCGGCTGTCCCCGCGGCCTATTTTTGGTGTGGGGAGGACGTGGCCAAAGTCTCGGGCCATTCCGAGTCCGGCGTACGAAATTCGCCCGTCCCACGCCCCAAGGCTATAGCACACCCTTTTTTGGGCATTTTTCCGCAGGACGAACCTGGCACGAAGGGTTTTGGCTGCTCGTTTTTGGGCGCAGCTGTGCCCGCGGCATACTTTTGGTGTGGGGGGGGGGGGGGGTGGGCAAAGGCTCGGCCCATTCCGAGTCCGGCGGACGATCTTCGCCAGCCCCACGCCCCAAGGCTATAGCCCACCCGTTTTTTGGGCATTTTTCAGCTGGAAGAACTTCGCGCCAAGGGGTTGGGCTGCTCTTTTTTGGGCGCAGCTGTGCCCGCGGCCTATTTTTGGTGTGGGGAGGGGGTGGGCAAAGTCTCGGCCCATTCCGAGTCCGGCGAACGAACTTCGCCAACCCCACGCCCCAAGGCTATAGCCCACCCCTTTTTTGTGCATTTTTCTGCTGGACGAACCTGGCGCCAAGGGGTTCGGCTGCTCTTTTTTGGGCACGGCTGTGCCCACGGCCTATTTTTTGGCGCAGGGAGGGGTGGGAAAAGTATCGGCACATTCCGAGTCCGGCGAACGAACTTCGCCATCCCCACGCCCCAAGGCTAAAGCCCACCCCTTTTTTGGGCATTTTTCTGTAGTAGGAACTTGCCGCCAAGGGGTTCGGCTAATCGTTTTTGGGCGCGGCTGTGCCCGCGGCCTATTTTTGGTGTGGGGAGGGGGTGGGCAAAGTCTCGGCCCATTCCGAGTCCGGCGAATGAACTTCGCCAGCCCCACGCCCCAAGGCTATAGCCCACCCCTTTTTTGGGCATTTTTCCGCAGGACGAACCTTGCACGAAGGGTTTCGGCTGCTCCTTTTTGGGCGCAGCTGTGCCCGCGGCCAATTTTTTCTGTGGGGATGGGGTGGTCAGCGTCTTGTCCAATTCCGAGTCCGGCGGACGAACTTTCCCCACGCCCCAAGGCTATAGCACAGCCCTTTTTTGGGCATTTTTCCGCAGAACGAACTACGGGCCAAGAGGTTCGGCTGCTCTATTTTGGGTGCGGCTATCCTCGTGGCCTATTTATGCCGCAGGGAGGGGGTGGGCAAAGGCTCGGCCCATTCCGAGTCCGGCGGACGATCTTCGCCAGCCCCACGCCCCAAGGCTATAGCACACCCATTTTTTGGGCATTTTTCGGCAGGACGAACTTGGCGCCAAGGGGTTCAGCAGCTCTTTTTTGGGCGCGGCTGTGCCCGCGGCCTATTTTTGGTGCGGGGAGGGGGTGGGCAAAGTCTCGGCCCATTCAGAGACCGGCGGACGAACGTCGCCAGCACCACGCCCCAAGGCTATAGCCCACCCCTTATGGGACTTTACTTCGAAGCTAAGTCTCGTCCCATTTTGACAGTTTGCTGCTCTTTCTTGGGAGCGGCTGTGTCCACGGCCTATTTTTGGTGTGGGGAGGGGGTGGTCAAAGTCTCGGCCCATTCTGAGTCCGGCGGACAAACTTCGCCAGCCCCACGCCCCAAGGCTATAGCCCACCCCTTTTTTGGGCCTTTTTCAGCAGGACGAACTTCGCGCCAAGGGGTTCGGCTGCTCTTTTTTGAGTGCGGCGGTGCCCGCGGCCTATTTTTGGTGCGGGGAGGGGGTGGACCAAGTCTCGGCCCATTCCGAGTCCGGCGGACGAACTTTGCTGGCACCACGCCCCAAGGCTATAGCCCACCCCTTTTTTGGGAATTTTTCCGCAGGACGAACTTCGCGCCAAGGGGTTCGGCTGCTCTTTTTTGGGCGCGGCGGTGCCCGCAGCCTATTTTTTGGCGCGGGGAGGGGGTGGGCAAAGTATCGGCACATTCTTAGTCCGGCGGACGAACTTCGCCAGCCCCGCGCCCCAAGGCTATAGCGCACCCCTTTTTTGTGTGTTTTTCCGCAGGACCAACTTGGCGCCAAGGGGTTCGGCTGCTCTTTTTGGGGCACGGCTGTGACCGCGGCCTATTTTTGGTGTGGGGAGAGGGTGGGCAAAGTCTCGGCCCATTCCGAGTCAGGCGGATAAACTTCGCCAGCCCCATGCCCCAAGGCTATATAGCCCACCCCTTTTTTGGGCATGTTTCTGCAGGATGAAGTTCGCGCCTATAGGTTCGGCGGCTCTTTTTTGGGCGCGGCTGTGCCTGCGGCATATTTTTGGCACGGGGAGGGGGTGGGCAAAGTCTCGGCCCATTCCGAGTTCGGCGGACGAACTTCGCCAGCCCCACGCCCCAAGGCTATAGCCCACCCCTTCTTTGGGTATTTTTCTGCTGTACGAACTTGGCGCGAAGGGGTTCGGCCGCTCGTTTTTGGGGGTGGCTGTGCCTGCGGCCTATTTTTGACATGGGGAGGGGGTGGGCAAAGTGTCGGCCCATTCCGATTCCGGCGGACGAAGTTCCCCAGCCCCACACCCCAAGGCTATAGCCCACCCCTTTTTTGGGCGTTTTTCCGCAGGACGAACTTGGCACCAAGGGGTTCGGCTGCTCTTTTTGAGGTGCGGCAGTGTCCGTGGCATATTTTTAGCGCGGGCAGGGGTTGAGCAAAGTCTCGGCCCATTCCGAGTCCGGCGGACGAACTTCGCCTGCCCCACGCCCCAAGGCTATAGCCCACCCCTTTTTGGACTTTTCTTCGCAGCTAAGTCTCATCCCATTTTGACTGTTGGCTGCTCTTTTTTGGGCGCGGCTGTGTCCGCCGCATATTTTTGGCGCGGGGAGGGGGTGGGCCAAGTCTCGGCCCATTCCGAGTCCAGCGGACGAACTTCGCCAGCAGCACGCCCGAAGGCGTAGCCCACCCCTTTTTTGGGCATTTTTCCACAGGACGAATTTGGCGCCAAGGGGTTCGGCTGCTCTTTTTTGGGCGCGGCTGTGCCCATGGCCTATTTTTGGTGCGGGGACGGGGTGGTCAAAGTCTCGGCCCATTCCGAGTCCGGCGGACAAACTTCGCCAGCCCCACGCCCCAAGGCTATAATCCACCCCTTTTTTGGGCATTTTTCTGCAGTACGAACTTGGCGCCAAGGGGTTCGGCCGCTCGTTTTTGGGCGCGGCTGTGACCGCGGCCTATTTTTGATGCGCGGAGGGGGTGGGCAAAGTCGCGGCCCATTCCGAGTCCGGCGGACGAACTTCGCCAGCCCACGCCCAAAGGCTATAGCCCACCCCTTTTTTGGGCCTTTTTCAGCAGGACGAACTTCGCGCCAAGGGGTTCGGCTACTCTTTTTTGGGTACGGCTGTGCCCGTAGCCCATTTTTGACGTGGGGAGGGGGTGGGCAAAGTCGCGGCCCATTCCGATTCCGGCGGATGAACTTCCCCAGCCCCACACCCCAAGCCTATAGCCCACCCCTTTTTTGCGTGTTTTTCCGCAGGACGAACATGGCGCCAAGGGGTTCGCCTGCTCTTTTGGAGGCGCGACTGTGCCCGCGGCCTATTTTTGGTATGGGTAGGGGTTGGGCAAAGTCTCGGCCCATTCCGGGTCTGGCGGACGAACTTCGCCTGCCCCACGCCCCAAGGCTATAGCCCACCCCTTTTTGGACTTTACTTCGCAGCTAAGTCTCGTCCCATTTTGACCGTTGGCTGCTCTTTTTTGGGCGCGGCTGTGTCCGCGGCATATTTTTCGCACGGGGAGGGGGTGGGCAAAGTCTCGGCCCATTCCGAGTCCGGCGGACGAACTTCGCCCGCACCACGCGCCAAGGCATTGCCCACCCCTTTTTTGGGCATTTTTCCGCCGGACGAATTTGGCGCCAAGGGGTTCGGCTGCTCTTTTTTGGGTACGTATGTGCCCGCGGCCTATTTTTAGTGCGGAGAGGGGGTGGTCAATGTCTCGGCCCATTCCGAGTCCCGCGGACGAACTTCGCCAGCACCACTCCCCAAGGCATTGCCCACCCCTTTTTTGGGCATTTTTCCGCAGGACGAATTTGGCGCCAAGGCGTTCGGCTGCTCTTTTTTGGGCGCGTCTGTGCCCGCGGCCTATTTTTGGCGCGGGGAGGGAGTGGGCAAAGTCTCGGCCCATTCCAAGTCCGGCAGACGAACTTCGCCAGCCCCACGCCCCAAGGCTATAGCCCACCCCTTTTTTGGGCATTTTTCAGCAGGACGAACTTGGCGCCAAGGGGTTCGGCTGCTCTTTTTTGGGCGTGGCTGTGCCCGCGGCCTATTTTTGGTATGGGGAGGGGGTGGAAAAAGTGTCGGCCAATTCCGAGTCCGGCGTACGAACTTCTCCTGCCCAACGCCCCAAGGCTATAGCCCACCACTTTTTTGGGCATTTTTCCTTAGGACGAACTTCGCACCAAGGGGTTCGGCTGCTCTTTTTTGGGCACAGCTGTGCCCGCGGGCTATTTTTGGCACGGGGAGGGGGTGGGCAAAGTCTCGGCCCATTTCGTGTCCGGCGGACGAACTTCGCCAGCCCCAAGCCCCGAGGCTATAGCCCACCCCTTCTTGGACTTTACTTCACAGCTAAGTCTGGTCCCATTTTGACTGTTGGCTGCTCTTTTTTGGGCGCGGCTGTGCCCGCGGCATATTTTTGTCAAGGGGAGGGGGTGGGCAAAGTCGCGGCCATTCCGAGTACGGCGGACGAACTTCGCCCGTACCACGCCCCAAGGCTATAGCACACTCCTTTTTTGGGCATTTTTCCGCAGTACGAACTTCGCGCCAAGGGGTTCGGCTCCTGTTTTTTGAGCGCGGCTCTGCCCGCGGCCTTGTCTTGGCACGGGGAGGGGGTGGCCAAAGTCTCGGCCCATTCCGAGTCCGGCGGACGAACATCGCCAGTCCAACGCCCCAAGGCTATACCTCACCCCTTTTTTGGGCATTTTTTCGCAGGACGAACTTCGCGCCAAGCGGTTCGGCTGCTCTTTTTTGGGTTCGGCTGTGCCCGTGGACTAGTTTTGGTGTGGGGAGGGGATGTGTAAAGTCTCGGCGCATTCCGAGTCCGGCGGACGAACTTTGCCAGCCCCACGCCCCAAGGCTATAGCCCACCCCTTTTTTGGGCCTTTTTCCACTGGACGAACTTGGCGCCAAGGGGTTCGGTTGCTCTTTTTCAGGCGTTGCTGTGACCGCGACCTATTTTTGGCGCGGTTAGAGGTTGGGCAAAGTCTCGGCCCATTCCGAGTCCGGCGAACAAACTTCTCTAGCCCCATGCCACAGGGCTATAGCCCACCCCTTTTTTGGGCATTTTTCCGCAGGACGAACTTCGCGCCAAGGGGTTCGGCTGCTCTTTTTTGGGCACGGCTATGGCCGCGGCCTATTTTTGGCGCGGGGAGGGAGTGGGCAAAGTCTCGGCCCATTCCATGTCCGGCAGACGAACTTCGCCAGCCCCACGCCCCAAGGCTCTAGCCCACCCCTTTTTTGGGCATTTTTCAGCAGGACGAACTTGGCGCCAAGGGGTTCGGCTGCTCTTTTTTGGGCGTGGCTGTGCCCGCGGCCTATTTTTGGTATGGGGAGGGGGTGGAAAAAGTGTCGGCCCATTCCGAGTACGGCGTACGAACTTCGCCTGCCCCACGCCCCAAGGCTATAGCCCACCACTTTTTTGGGCATTTTTCCTTAGGACGAACTTCGCACCAAGGGGTTCGGCTGCTCTTTTTTGGGCACAGCTGTGCCCGCGGGCTATTTTTGGCACGGGGAGGGGGTGGGCAAAGTTTCGGCCCATTTCGTGTCCGGCGGACGAACTTCGCCAGTCCCACGCCCCAATGCTATAGCCCACCCCTTTTTTGGGCGTTTTTCCGCAGGACGAACTTCGCGCCAAGGGGTTCGGCTGCTTTTTTTGGGCACGGCTGTGCCCGCGGCCTATTTTTGGCACAGGGAGGGGGTGGGCAATGTCTAGGCACATTCCGAGTCCGGCAGACGAACTTCGCCAGCCCCACGCCCCAAGGCTATAGCCCACCACTTTTTTGGGCATTTTTCCATAGGACGAACTTCGCACCAAGGGGTTCAGTTGCTCTTTTTTGGGGGCGGCTGTGCCCATGGCCTATTTTTTGTGTGGGGATGTGGGGGGCAAAGTCTCACCCCATTCCGAGTCCGACGGACGAACTTCGCCGGCCCCACGCCCCAAGGCGATAGCCCACCCCTTTTTTGGGCATTTTTCTGCAGTACGAACATTGCGCCAGGGGGTTCGGCCGCTCATTCTTGGGCACGGCTGTGCCCGTGGCCTATTTTTGATGCGGGGAGGGGGTGGGCAAAGTCTCGGCTCATTCCGAATCCAGCGGACGAACTTCCTCAGCCCCACACCCCAAGCCTATAGACCACCCCTTTTTTGGGCGTTTTTCCGCAGGACGAACTTGGCGCCAAGGGGTTCGGCTGCTCTTTTTGAGGCGTTACTGTGCCCGCGGCCTATTTTTGGCGCGGGCAGGGGTTGGGCAAAGTGTCGGCCAATTCCGAGTCCGGCAGACGAACTTCGCCAGCCCCACGCCCCAATGCTATGGCCCACCCCGTTTTGGACTTTACTTCGCAGCTAAGTCTCGTCCCATTTTGACCGTTGGCTGCTCTTTGTTGGGCGCGGCTGTGCCCGCAGCATTGTTTTGGCACGGGGAGGGGGTGGACAAAGTCTAGGCCCATTCCGGGTCTGGCAGACGAACTTCGCCAGCACCACGCCCCAAGGCATAGCCCACCCCTTTTTTGGGCATTTTTCCGCAGGACGAATTTGGCGCCTAGGGGTTCAGCTGCTCTTTTTTTGGCGCGGCTGTGCCCGCGGCCTATTTTTGGTGCGGGGAGGGGGTGGTCAAAGTCTCGGCCCATTCCGAGTCCGGCGGACAAACTTCGCCAGGCCCACGCCCCAAGGCTATAGCCCACTCCTTTTTTGGGCATTTTTCTGCAGTACGAACTTGGCGCCAAGGGGTTCGGCCGATCGTTTTTGGGCGCGGCTGTGCCCGCAGCCTATTTTTGACGTGGGGAGGGGGTGGGCAATGGTTCGGCCCATTCCGAGTCCGGCGGACGAACTTCGCCAGCCCCACGCCCCAAGGCTATGGCCCACCCCTTTTTTGGGCGTTTTTCCGCTGGACGAACTTGGCGCCAAGGGGTTCGGCCACTTGTTTTTGGGCGCAGCTGTGCCCACAGCCTATTTTTTGCATGGGGTGGGGGTGGGATAAGTGTCGGCCCATTCCAAGTCCGGCGTACGAACTTCGCCTGCCCCACGCGCCATGGCTATAGCCCACCACTCTTTTGGGCATTTTTCCTTAGGACGAACATCGCACCAAGGGGTTCGGCTGCTCTTTTTTGGGCACGGCTGTGCCCGCGGCCTATTTTTGGCATGGGGAGGGGGTGGGAAAAGTGTCGGCCCATTCCAAGTCCGGCGTACGAACATCGCCTGCCCCACGCCCCAAGGCTATAGCCCACCACTTTTTTGGGCATTTTTCCTGAGGACGAACTTCGTACCAAGGGGTTCGGCTGCTCTTTTTTGGGCACAGCTGTGCCCGCGGCCGATTTTTGGCACGGGGAGGGGGTGGGCAAAGTTTCGGCCCATTCCGTGTCCGGCGGACGAACTTCGCCAGCCCCACGCCCCAAGGCTATAGCCCACCCCTTTTTTGGGCCTTTTTCAGCAGGACGAACTTCGAGCAAAATGGTTCGGCTGCTCTTTTTGGGGTTCGGCTGTGCCCGTGGCGTATTTTTGGCGTGGGGAGGGGGTGGGCAAAGTCTCAGCCCATTCCGAGTCCGGCGGACAAACTTCGCCAGCCCCACTCCCCAAGGCCATAGCCCACTCCTTTTTTGGGCATTTTTCTGCAGTACGAACTTGGAGCCAAGGGGTTCGGCCGCTCGTTTTTCGGTGCGGCTGTGCCTGTGCCCTATTTTTGACACGGGGAGCGGTTGACAAAGTCTCGGCCGATTCCGATTCCGGCGGACGAACTTCCCCAGCCCCAAACCCCAAGGCTATAGCCCACCCCTTTTTTGGGCGTTTTTCCGCTGGACGAACTTGGCGCCAAGGGGTTCTGCCGCTATTTTTGAGACGCGGCTGTGCACGCGGCCTATTTGTGGCATGGGGAGGGGGTGGGCAAAGTCTCGGCCCATTCCGAGTCCGGCGGGCAAACATCGCCAGCCCCACGCCCCAAGGCTATAGCACACCCCTTTTTTGGGCATTTTTCCGCGGGATGAACTTGGCGGCAAGGGGTTCGGCTACCCTTTTTTGTACGTGGCTGCGCCCGCGGCCTATTTTGCCACGGGGAGGGGGTGGGCATGGTCTAGGCCCATTCCGAGTCCGGCGGACAAACTTCGCCAGCCCCACGCCCCAAGGCTATAGACACCCCTTTGTTGGACTTTTTTCTGCCGGACGAACTTGGCGCCAACGGGTTCGGTAGCTCGTTTTTGGGTGCGGCTGTGCCCGTGGCCTATTTTTGGTGCGGGGAGGGGGTGGGCAAAGTATCGGCCCATTCTGAGTACGGCGGACGAACTTCGCCAGCCCCACGCCCCAAGGCTATAGCACACCCCTTTTTTGTGCATTTTTCCACACGACGAACCCGGCGCCAAGTGGTTCGGCTGCTCTTATTTGGGCGCGGCTGTCCCCACGGCCTATTTTTTGGCGCGGGGAGGGGGTGGGCAAAGTATCGGCGCATTCCGAGTCCGGCGGACAAACTTCACCCGCCCCACGCGCCAAGGCTATAGCCCACCCCTTTTTTGGGTGTTTTTCAGCAGGATGAACTACGTGCAAAGGGGTTCGGCTGCTCTTTTCTGGGTTTGGCTGTGCCCGTGGCCTATTTGTGGCACGGAAAGGGGGTGGGCAAAGTCTCAGCCCATTCCGAGTCCGGCGGACAAACTTCGCCAGCCCCACACCCCAAGGCTATAGCCCACCCCTTTTTTGGGCATTTTTCTGCAGTACGAACTTGGCGCCAAAGGGTTCGGCTGATCATTTTTGGGCGCAGCTATGCCCGTGGCCTAGTTTTAGCGCGGGGGAGGGGGTGGGCAAATGCTCGGCCCACTCCGAGTCCGGCGGACGAACTTCGCCAGCCCCACGCCCCAAGGCTATAGCACACCCATTTTTTGGGCATTTTTTGGCAGGACGAACTTGGCGCCAAGGGGTTCGGCTGCCTGTTTCTGGGCACGGCTGTGCCCGCGGCCTATTTTTGGTGCGGGGAGCGGGTGGGCAAAGTCTCGGCCCATTCCGAGTCCGGCGGACGAACTTCGCCAGCCCCACGCCCCAAGGCTATAGCACACCCCCTTTTTGTGCCCGCGGCCTAATTTTTGACGCGGAGAGGGGGTGGGTAAAGTATCGGCACATTCTGAGTCCGGCAGACGAACTTCGCCAGCCCCACGCCCCAAGGTTATAGCCCACCCCTTTTTTGGGCCTTTTTCAGCCGGACGAACTTCGCGCCTGTCAAAAATAGACCGCGGGCACATCCGCGCCCAAAAAAAAGAAGCCGAACCCCTTGGCGCCAAGTTCGTCCTGCGGAAAAATGCCCAAAGAAGGGGTATGCTATAGCCTTCGGGCGTGGGGCGGGCGAACTTCTTCCGCCGGGAACGGAATGGGCCGAGACTTTGCACACCCGCTCCTTGCAGCACAAATAGGCCATGGGCACATCCGCGCCCAAAAAAGAGCAGCCGAACCCCTTGGCGCCAAGTTCGTCCCGCGGAAAAATGCCCAAAAAAGGGGTGTGCTATAGCCTTGGGGCGTGGGGCGGGCGAACATCATCCCCCGGACTCGGAATGGGCCGAGACTTTTCCCAATCCACCCTCAGCAAACAAAATAGGCCGCGGGCACAGCCGCGCCCAAAAAAGAGCAGCCAAACCCCTTGGCGCCAAGTTCGTCCAGCGGAAAAATGCCCAAAGAAGGGGTATGCTATAGCCTTGGGGCGTGGGGCGGCCGAACTTCGTCCGCCGGAAACGGAATGGGCCAAGACATTGCACACCCCCTCCCTGCGGCAAAAATAGGTCGTGGGTTCAGCCGCGCCCAAAAAAGAGCAGCCGAACCCCTTGGCGCCAAGTTCGTCCTGCGGAAAAATTCCCAAAAAAGGGGTGTGCTATAGCCTTGGGGCGTGGGGCGGGCGAACTTCGTCCGCCGGAAACGGAATGGGCCGAGACTTTGCACACCCCCTCCCTGCGGCAAAAATAGGCCGTGGGCACAGCCGCGCCCAAAAAAGAGCAGCCGAACCCCTTGGCGCCAAGTTCGTCCTGCGGAAAATGCCCAAAAAAGGGGTATGCTATAGCCTCGGGGCGTGGGGCGGGCGAACTTCGTCCGCCGGACTCGAAATGGGCCGAGACTTTGCCTACCCCCTCCCCATGACAAAAATACGCTACGGGCACATCCGCGCCCAAAAAAAAGCAGCCGAACCCCTTGGCGCCAAGTTCGACCGGCGGAAAAATGCACTAAAAGGGGGTATGCTATAGCCTTGGGGCTTGGGGCTGGCAAACTTCGTCCGCCGGACTCGGAATGTGCCGAGACTTTGCCCACCCCCTCCCCGCGACAAAAATAGGCCGTGGGCACAGCCGCGCCCAAAAAGGAGCAGCCGAACCCCTTGGCGCCGAGTTCGTCCTGCGGAAAAATGCCCAGAAAAGGGGTATGCTATAGCCTCGGGGCGTGCGGCGGGCGAACTTCGTCCGCCGGACTCGAAATGGGACGAGACTTTGCCCACCCCCTCCCCGTGAAAGAAATACACTGCGGGCGCATCCGCGCCCAAAAAAGAACAGCCGAACCCCTTGGCGCCAAGTTCGTCCTGCGGAAAAATGCCCAAAAAAGGGGTATGATATAACCTCGGGGCGTGGGGCGGGCGAACTTCATCCGCCGGACTCGAAATGGGCCGAGAATTTGCCCACCCCCTCCCCGCGGCAAAAATAGGCTGCGGGCACAGCCGCGCCCAAAAAGGAGCAGCCGAACCCCTTGCCGCCAAGTTCGTCCTGCGGAAAAATGCCCAAAAAAGGCATGTGCTATAGCCTTGGGGCGTGGGGCGGGCGAACTTCTTCCGCCGGATTCGGAATGGGCCGAGACTTTTCCCAACCCCCCCTGCGAAAAAAATAGGCCGCGGGCACAGCCGAACCCCTTGGCGCCAAGTTCGTCCAGCGGAAAAATGCCCAAAGAAGGGGTATGCTATAGCCTTCGGGCGTGGGGCGGGCGAACTTCTTCCGCCGGGAACGGAATGGGCCGAGACTTTGCACACCCGCTCCTTGCAGCAAAAATAGGCCATGGGCACAGCCGCGCCCAAAAAAGATAAGCCGAACCCCTTGGCGCCAAGTTCGTCCTGCGGAAAAATGCCCAAAAAAGGGGTGTGCTATAGCCTTGGGGCGTGGGGCGGGCGAACATCATCCCCCGGACTCGGAATGGGCCGAGACTTTTCCCAATCCCCCCTCACCAAACAAAATAGGCCGCGGGCATAGCCGCGCCCAAAAAAGAGCAGCCAAACCCCTTGGCGCCAAGTTCGTCCAGCGGAAAAATGCCCAAAGAAGGGGTATGCTATAGCCTTGGGGCGTGGGGCGGCCGAACTTCGTCCGCCGGAAACGGAATGAGCCAAGACATTGCACACCCCCTCCCTGCGGCAAAAATAGGCCGTGGGTTCAGCCGCGCCCAAAAAAGAGCAGCCGAACCCCTTGGCGCCAAGTTCGTCCTGCGGAAAAATTCCCAAAAAAGGGGTGTGCTATAGCCTTGGGGCGTGGGGCGGGCGAACTTCGTCCGCCGGAAACGGAATGGGCCGAGACTTTGCACACCCCCTCCCTGCGGCAAAAATAGGCCGTGGGCACAGCCGCGCCCAAAAAAAAGCAGCCGAACCCCTTGGCGCCAAGTTCGTCCTGCGGAAAATGCCCAAAAAAGGGGTATGCTATAGCCTCGGGGCGTGGGGCGGGCGAACTTCGTCCGCCGGACTCGAAATGGGCCGAGACTTTGCCCACCCCCTCCCCATGACAAAAATACGCTGCGGGCACATCCGCGCCCAAAAAAAAGCAGCCGAACCCCTTGGCGCCAAGTTCGACCGGCGGAAAAATGCACAAAAAGGGGGTATGCTATAGCCTTGGGGCGTGGGGCTGGCAAACTTCGTCCGCCGGACTCGGAATGGGCCGAGACTTTGCACACCCCCTCCCTGCAGCAAAAATAAGCTGCGGGCACAGCCACGCCCAAAAAAGAGCAGCCGAACCCCTTGGCGCCATGTTCGTCCGTCGGAGAAATGCCCACAAAGGGGGTTGGCTATAGCCATGGGGCGTGGGGTTGGCGAACTTCGTCCGCCTTCCTTGGAATGGGCCGAGACATTGCCCACCCCCTCCCGCGACAAAAATAGGCCGCGGGCGCAGCCGATCCCAAAGAAGAGCTGCCGAACCCCTTGGCGCCAAGTTCGTCCTGCTGAAAAATGCCCAAAAAGGGGGTGGGCTATAGCCTTGGGGCGTGGCGCGGCCGAACTTCGTCCGCCGGACTCGGAATGGGCCGAGACTTTTGCCACCCCCTCCCCGCGACAAAAATAGGCTGCGGGCACAGCCGCGCCCAAAAAAGAGCAGCCGATACCCTTGGCGCCAAGTTCGTCCTACGGAAAAATGCCCAAAAAAGGGGTATTCTATAGCCTCGGGGTGTGGGGCGGGCGAACTTCGTCCGCCGGACTCAGAATGGGCCGAGACTTTGCCACCCACTCCCCGCGACAAAAATAGGCCGCGGGCACAGCCGCGCCCAAAAAAGAGCAGCCGATACCCTTGGCGCCAAGTTCGTCCTACGGAAAAATTCCCAAAAAAGGGGTGTGCTATAGCCTTTGGGCGTGGGGCCGGCGCACTTCGTCCGCCTTCCCCGGAATGGGCCGAGACTTTGGCCACCCCCACCCCGCGCCAAAAATAGGCCGCGGGCACAGCCGCGCCCAAAAAAGAGCAGCCGACCCCCTTGGCTCAAAGTTCGTCCTGCGGAAAAATGCCCGAAAAAGGGGTGTGCTATAGCCTTGGGGCGTGGGGCTGGCGAACTTCGTCCTCCGGACTCGGAATGGGCCGAGCCTTTGCCCACCCCATCCCCACGACGAAATTAGGCTTCGGGCACAGCCGCGCCTAAAAAAGAGCAGCCGAACCCCTTGGCGCGAAGTTCGTCCTGCGGAAAAATGCCCGAAAAAAGGGGTGGGCTATAGCGTAGGGGCGTGGGGCGGGCGCACTTCGTCCGCCGGACTCGGAATGGGCCGAGACTTTGCCCACCCCCTCCCCGCGACAACAATAGGATGCGGGCACATCCGCGCCCACAAAAGAGCAGCCGAACCCCATGGCGCCAAGTTCGTCCTGCGGAAAAATTGCCAAAAAGTGGGTGGGCTATAGCCTTGGGGCGTGGGGCGGCCGAACTTCGTCCGCCGGACTCGGAATGGGCCGAGACTTTTCCCACCCCCTCCCCGCGACAAAAATAGGCCGCGGCCACAGCCGCGCCCAAAAAAGACAAGCCGAACCCCTCGGCGCCAAGTTCGTCCAGCGGAAAAATGCCGAAAAAGGGGGTGGGCTATCGCCTTGGGGCGTGGGGCAGGCGAACTTCATCCTCCGGACTAGGAATGGGCCGAGCCTTTGCCCACCCCATCCCCACGAGGAAATTAGGCTGCGGGCACAGCCGCGCCTAAAAAAGAGCAGCCGAACCCCTTGGCGCCAAGTTCGTCCTGCGGAAAAATGCCCGAAAAAAGGGGTGGGCTATAGCCTAGGGGCGTGGGGCGGGCGAAGTTCGTCCGCCGGACTCGGAATGGGACCGAGACTTTGCCCATCCCCTCCCCACGACAACAATAGGCTGCAGGCACATCCGCGGCCAAAAAAGAGCAGCCGAACCCCTTGGCGCCAAGTTCGTCCTACGGAAATATGCCCAAAAAAGGGGTATGCTATAGCGTCGGGGCGTGGGGCGGGCGAACTTCGTCCGCCGGACTCAAAATGGGCCGAGACTTTGTCCACCCGCTCCCCGCGGCAAAAATAGGCCGCGGGCACAGCCGCGCCAAAAAAAGAGCGGCCAAACCCCTTGGCGCCAAGTTCGTCCTGCGAAAAAATGCCCAAAAAAGGGGTATGCTATAGCCTCGGGGCGTGGGGCGGGCGAACTTCGTCCGCCGGACTCGAAATGGGCAGAGTCTTTGCCCACCCCCTCCCCATGACAAAAATACGCTGCGGGCACATCCGCGCCCAAAAAAGAGCAGCCGAACACCTTGGCGCCAAATTCATCCTGCGGAAAAATTCCCGAAAATGGGGTGGGCTATAGCCTTGGGGCATAGGGATGGCGAACTTCGTCCGCATTCATCGGAATGGGCCGATCCCAAAAAAGAGCAGCCGATCCCGTTGGCACCAAGTTCGTCCTACGGAAAAATGCCCAAAAAAGGGGTGTGCTATAGCCTTTGGGCGTGGGGCCGGCGCACTACGTCCGCCTTCGTCGGAATGGGCCGACACTTTGGCCACCCACTCCCCGCGCCAAAAATAGGCCGCGGGCACAGCCGCGCCCAAAAAAGATCAGCCGAACCCCTTGGCGCAAAGTTCGTCCTGCGGAAAAATGCCCGAAAATGGGGTGGGCTATAGCCTTGGGGAGTAGGGATGGCGAACTTCGTCCACGGGCTCGGAATGGGCCGAGACTTTGCCCAACCCCTCCCCGCGACAAAAATAGGCCGCGGGCACAGCCGCGCCTAAAAAAAGGCAGCCGAACCCCTTGGCACCAAGTTCGTCCTGCGGAAAAATGCCCAAAAAAGTAGTGTGCTATAGCCTTGGGGCGTGGGGCGGACGAACATCGTCCGCCGGACTCGGAATGGGCCGAGACATTTCCCACCCCCTCCCCGTGTCCAAAATAGACTGTGTGCACAGCCGCGCCCAAAAAAGAGCAACCGAACCCCTTGGCGCCAAGTTCGTCCCTGCGGAAAAATGCCCAAAAAAAGGGGTGTGCTATAGCCTTGGGGCATGGGGCTGGCGAACATCATCCGCCAGACTCGGAATGGGCCGAGACATTTCCCACCCCCTCCCAGCGACAAAAATAGGCCGCGGGTACAGCCGCGCCCAAAAAAGAGCAGCCGAACCCCCTGGCGCCAAGTTCGTCGTGCGGAAAAATGCCAAAAAAAGGGGTGGGCTATAGCCTTGGGGCGTGGGGCTGGCGAACTTCATCCGCCTTCCTCGGAATGGGCGGAGACTTGGCCCACCCCCTCCACGAGACAAAAATAGGCCGCTGGCACAGCCGCACCCAAAACAGAGCAGCCGAACCCCTTGGCGCCAAGTTCGTCCTGCGGAAAAATGCCCAAAAAGGGGGTGGGCTATAGGCTTGGGGCGTGGGGCTGGCGAACTTCGTCCGCCGGACTCGGAATGGGCCGAGACTTTGCCCACCCCCTCCCCGCGACAAAAATAGGCCGCGGCCACAGCCGCGCCCAAAAAAGAGCAGCCGAACCCCTTGGCGCCAAGTTCGACCTGCGGATAAATGCCCATAAAAGGCGTGAGCTATAGCGTTTGGGCGTGGGGCCGGCGAACTTTGTCCGCCTTCCTCGAAATGGGCCGAGACTTTGACGACCCCCTCCCCGCTAAAAATAGGCCGCGGGCACAGCCGCGCCCAAGAAAGGGGTGTGCTATAGCCTTTGGGCGTGGGGCCGGCGAACTTTGTCCACCTTCCTCGGAATGGGCCGAGACTTTGCCCGCCCCCTCCCCGCGACAAAAATAGGCCGTCGGCACGGCCGCGCCCAAAAAACAGCAGCCGAACCCCCTGGCGCCATGTTCGTCCTGCGGAAAAATGCCCAAAAAAGGGGTGGGCTATAGCCTTTGGGCGTAGGGCTGGCGAACTTCGTCCGCCGGACTTGGAATGGGCCGAGACTTTGCCCACCCCCTCCCCGCAATAAAAATAGGCCGCGGGCACAGCCGCGCCCAAAAAAGAGCTGCCGAACCCCTTGGCGCCAAGTTCGTCCGGCGGAAAAATGCCCAAAAAGGGGGTGGGCTATAGGCTTGGGGCGTGGGGCTGGCGAACTTCGTCCGCCGGACTCGGAATGGGCCGAGAACCTGACCAAACCCTCACCGCGACAAAAATAGGCCACGGGCACAGCCGCGCCCAAAAAAGAGCAGCCGAACCCCTATGCGCCAAGTTCGTCCTGCAGAAAAATGCCCAAAAAGGGGATGGGCTATAGCCTTGGGGCGTGGGGCGGGCGAACATCGTCCGCCGGACTCGGAATGGGCCGAGAACCTGACCAAACCCTCCCCGCGACAAAAATAGGCCCCGGGCACAGCCGCGCCCAAAAAACAGCAGCCGAACCCCTTGGCGCCAAGTTCGTCCTGCGAAAAATGCCAAAAAAAGAGGTGTGCTGTAGCCTTGGGGCGTGGGCCGGGCGCACTTCGTCCGCCGGCCTCGGAATGGGCCGAGACTTTGGCCACCCCCTCCCCGCGCCAAAAATAGACCGTGTACACAGCCGCGCCCAAAAAAACAGCAACCGAACCTCTTGGCGCCATTTTCGTCCTGCAGAAAAATGGCCAAAAAAAGGGTGTGCTATAGCCTTGGGGCGTGGGGCCGGCGAACTTCGTCCGCCGGACTCGGAATGGGCCGAGACTTTGCCCACCCCCTCCCCGCGACAAAAATAGGCCGCGGCCACAGCCGCGCCAAAAAAAGACCAGCCGAACCCCTTGGCGCCAAGTTCGACATGCGGATAAATGCCCATAAAAGGCGTGAGCTATAGCCTTTGGGCGTGGGGCCGGCGAACTTCGTCCACCTTCCTCGGAATGGGCTGAGACTTTGGCCACCCCCTCCCTGCACCAAAAATAGACTGTGTGCACAGCCACGCCCAAAAAAGAGCAACCGAACCCCTTGGCGCTAAGTTCGTCCTGCGGAAAAATGCCCAAAAAAGGGGTGTGCTATAGCCTTGGGGCGTGGGGCTGGCGAACATCGTCCGCCGGACTCGGAATGGGCCGAGACCTTTCCCACCCGCTCCCCTCGACAAAAATAGGCCGCGGGCACATCTGCACCCAAAAAAGAGCAGCCGAACCCCTTGGCGCCAAGTTCGACCAGCGGAAAAATGCCCAAAAAAGGCGTGTGCTACAGCCTTTGGGTGTGGGGCCGGCGCACTTCGTCCGCCTTCCTCGGAATGGGCCGAGACTGTGGCCACCCCCTCCCCGCGGCAAAACTAGGCCGCGGGCACAGCCGCGCCAAAAAAAAAGCAGCCGAACCCCTTGGCACCAAGTTCGACCTGCGGAAAAATGTCTAAAAAAGGGGTGTGCTATAGCCTTTGGGCGTGGGGCCGGTGAACTTCGTCTGCCTTCATCGGAATGGGCCGAGACTTTGCCCACCCCCTCCCTACGACAAAAATAGGCTGCGGGCAGAGCCGCGCCAAAATAAGAGCAGCCGAACCCCTTGGTGCAAAGTTCGTCCTGAGGAAAAATGACCAAAAAGGGGGTGGGCTATAGCCTTGGGGTGTGGGGCCGGGGAACTTCGTCCGGCGGACTCGGAATGGGCCGAGACTTTGCCCACCCCCTCTCCGCAACGAAAATAGGCCGCGGACACAGCCGCGCCCAAAAAAAGAGCAGCCGAACCCCTTGGCGCCAAGTTCGACCTGCGGAAAAATGCCCAAAAAGGAGGTGGGCTATAGCCTTGGGGCATGGGGATGGCGAACTTCGTCCGCCGGATTCGGAATGGGCCGAGACTTTTCCGACCCCCTCCCCGTGACAAAATAGGCCACGGGCACAGCCGCGCCCAAAAAAGAGGGGCCGAACCACTTGGCGCCAAGTTCGTCCTACGGAAAAATGCCCAAAAAGGAGGTGTGCTATAGCCTTGGGGCGTGGGGATGGCGAACTTCGTCCGCCGGATTCGGAATGGGCCGAGACTTTCCTGACCCCCTCCCCGTGACAAAATAGGCCGCGGGCACAGCCGCGCCCAAAAAAGAGCAGCCGAACCCCTTGGCGCCATGTTCGTCCTGCGGAAAAATGACCAAAAAAGGGTTGTGCTATAGCAATTGGGCGTGGGGCCGGCGAACTTCGTCCGCCTTCGTCGGAATGGGCCGAGACTTTGGCCACCCCCTCCCCACGACAAAAATAGGCCGCGGGCAGACCCACGCCAAAAAAAGAGCTGCCGAACCCCTTGGTGCCAAGTTCGTCCTGCGGAAAAATGCCCAAAAAGGAGGTGGGCTATAGCCTTGGGGCGTGGGGATGGCAAACTTTGTCCGCCGGATTCGGAATGGGCCGAGACTTTCCTGACCCCCTCCCCATGACAAAATAGGCCGCGGGCACAGCCGCGCCCAAAAAAGAGCAGCCGAACCCCTTGGCGCCATGTTCGTCCTCCGGAAAAATGTCCAAAAAAGGGTTGTGCTATAGCCATTGGGCGTGGGGCCGGCGAACTTCGTCCGCCTTCGTCGGAATGGGCCGAGACTTTGGCCACCCCCTCCCCACGACAAAAATAGGCCGTGGGCAGACCCGCGCCAAAAAAAGAGCAGCCGAACCCCTTGGTGCCAAGTTCGTCCTGCGGAAAATTGCCCAAAAAGGAGGTGGGCTATAGCCTTGGGGCGTGGGGATGGCGAACTTTGTCCGCCGGATTCGGAATGGGCTGAGACTTTCCCGACCCCCTCCCCGTGACAAAATAGGCCGCGGGCACAGCCGCGCCCAAAAAAGAGCAGCCGAACCCCTTGGCGCCATGTTCGTCCTGCGGAAAAATGCCCAAAAAGGAGGTGGGCTATAGCCTTGGGGCGTGGGGATGGCGAACTTCGTCCGCCGGATTCGGAATGGGCCGAGACTTTTCCGACCCCCTCCCCGTGACAAAATAGGCCACGGGCACAGCCGCGCCCAAAAAAGAGGGGCCGAACCACTTGGCGCCAAGTTCGTCCTACGGAAAAATGCCCAAAAAGGAGGTGTGCTATAGCCTTGGGGCGTGGGGATGGCGAACTTCGTCCGCCGGATTCGGAATGGGCCGAGACTTTCCTGACCCCCTCCCCGTGACAAAATAGGCCGCGGGCACAGCCGCGCCCAAAAAAGAGCAGCCGAACCCCTTGGCGCCATGTTCGTCCTGCGGAAAAATGTCCAAAAAAGGGTTGTGCTATAGCCATTGGGCGTGGGGCCGGCGAATTTCGTCCGCCTTCGTCGGAATGGACCGAGACTTTGGCCACCCCCTCCCCACGACAAAAATAGGCCGCGGGCAGAGCCGCGCCAAAAAAAGAGCAGCCGAACCCCTTGGTGCAAAGTTCGTCCTGCGGATAAATGCCCAAAAAGGGGGTGGGCTATAGCCTTGGGGTGTGGGGCCGGCGAACTTCGTCCGGCGGACTCGGAATGGGCCGAGACTTTGCCGACCCCCTCCCCGTGACAAAATAGGCCGTGGGCACAGCCGCGCCCAAAAAAAAGGGGCCGAACCCCTAAGCGCCATGTTCGTCCTGCGGAAAAATGCCCAAAAAGGAGGTGGGCTATAGCCTTGGGGCGTGGGGATGGCGAACTTCGTCCGCCGGATTCGGAATGGGAAGAGACCTTGCCGACCCCCTCCCCGTGACAAAATAGGCCGCGGGCACAGCCGCGCCCAAAAAAGAGCAGCCGAACCCCTTGGCGCCAAGTTCGACCTGCGGAAAAATGCCCAAAAAAGGCGTGTGCTACAGCCTTTGGGCGTGGGGCCGGCGCACTTCGTCTGCCTTCCTCGGAATGGACCGAGACTGTGGCCACCCCCTCCTCGCGACAAAACTAGGCCGCTGTCACCGCCGCGCCAAAAAAAAAGCAGCCGAACCCCTTGGCACCAAGTTCGACCTGCGGAAAAATGTCTAAAAAACGGGTGTGCTATAGCCTTTGGGCGTGGGGCGGTGAACTCCGTCTGCCTTCATCGGAATGGGCCGAGACTTTGCCCACCCCCTCCCTACGACAAAAATAGGCTACGGGCAGAGCCGCGCCAAAAAAAGAGCAGCCGAACCCCTTGGTGCAAAGTTCGTCCTGCGGAAAAATGCCCAAAAAGGGGGTGGGCTATAGCCTTGGGGTGTGGGGCCGGCGAACTTCGTCCGGCGGACTCGGAATGGGCCGAGACTTTGCCCACCCCCTCTCCGCAACAAAAATAGGCCGCGGGCACAGCCGCGCCCAAAAAAGAGCAGCCGAACCCCTTGGCGCCATGTTCGTCCTGCGGAAAAATGCCCAAAAAGGAGGTGGGCTATAGCCTTGGGGCGTGGGGATGGCGAACTTCGTCCGCCGGATTCGGAATGGGCCAAGACTTTCCCGACCCCCTCCCCGTGACAAAATAGGCTGCGGGCACAGCCGCGCCCAAAAAAGAGCAGCCGAACCCCTTGGCGCCATGTTCGTCCTGCAGAAAAATGCCGAAAAAAGGGGTGGGCTATAGCCTTGGGGCGTGGGGCTGGCGAACTTCGTCCGCCGGACTCGGAATGGGCCGAGACTTCACCCACCCCCTCCCCACGACAAAAATAGACCGCGGCCACAGCCGCGCCAAAAAAAGAGCAGCCGAACCCCTTGGCGCCAAGTTCGACCTGCGGAAAAATGTCTAAAAAAGGGTTGTGCTATAGCCATTGGGCGTGGGGCCGGCGAACTTCATCCGCCTTCATCGGAATGGGCCGAGACTTTGGCCACCCCCTCCCCACGACAAAAATAGGCCGCGGGCAGAGCCGCGCCAAAAAAAGAGCAGCCGAACCCCTTGGTGCCAAGTTCGTCCTGCGGAAAAATTCCCAAAAACGGGGTGGGCTGTAGCCTTGGGGGGTGGGGCTGGCGAACTTCGTCCGCCGGATTCGGAATGGGCCGAGACTTTGCCCACCCCCTCCCCGTGACAAAATAGGCCGCGGGCATAGCCGCGCCCAAAAAGAGCCGCCGAACCCCTTGGCGCCATGTTCGTCCTGCGGAAAAATGGCCAAAAAGGAGGTGGGCTATAGCCCTGGGCCGTGGAGCGGGCGAACTTCGTCCGCCGGGATCGGAATGGGCCGAGACTTTTCCCACCCCCTCCCCGCGACAAAAATAGGCAGCGGGCACAGCCGCGCCCAAAAAATAGCAGCTGAACCCCTTGGCGCCAAGTTCGTCTGCGGAAAAATGCCCAAAAAGGGGTGGTCTATAGGCTTGGGGCGTGGGGCTGGCGACCTTCGTCCGCCGGACTCGAAATGGGTCAAGCCTTTGAACACCCCCTCCCCGCGACAAAAATAGGCCGCGGGCACAGCCGCGCCCAAAAAAGTGCAGCCGAACCCCTTGGCGCCAAGTTCGTCCTGCAGAAAAATGCCGAAAAAAGGGGTGGGCTATAGCCTTGGGGCGTGGGGCTGGCGAACTTCGTCCGCCGGACTCGGAATGGACCGAGACATTACCTACCCCCTCCTCATGACAAAAATAGGCCGCGGGAACAGCCGCGCCAAAAAAAGAGCAGCCGAACCCCTTGGCGCCAAGTTCGACCTGCGGAAAAATGTCCAAAAAAGGGTTGTGCTATAGCCATTGGGCGTGGGGCCGGTGAACTTCATCCGCCTTTGTCGGAATGGGCCGAGACTTTGGCCACCCCCTCCCCGCGACAAAAATAGGCCGCGGGCACAGCCGCGCCAAAAAAAGAGCTGCCGAACCCGTTGGTGCCAAGTTCGTCCTGCGGAAAAATGCCCGAAAAGGGGGTGTGCTATAGCCTTTGGGCGTGGCGCCGGCGAACTTCGTCCGCCTTCCTCGGAATGGGCCAAGACTTTTCCCACCCGCTCCCCACGACAAAAATGGGTCGCGGGCACAGCCGCGCCCAAAAAAGAGCAGCCGAACCCCTTTGCGCCAAGTTCGTCCTGCAGAAAAATGCCGAAAAAAGGATGGGCCATAGCCTTGGGGCGTGGGGGGGGCGAACTTCGTCCGCCGGACTCGGAATGGGCCCAGACTTTGCCCACCCCCTCCCCACGACAAAAATAGGCCGCGGGCACAGCCGCACCAAAAAAAGAGCAGCCGAACCCCTTGGCGCCAAGTTCGACCTGCGGAAAAATGTCCAAAAAGGGGTGTGCTATAGCCTTTGGGCGTGGGGCCTGCGAACTTCGTCCGCCTTCGTCGGAATGGGCCGAGACTTTGGCCGCCCCCTGCCCGCGACAAAAATAGGCCGCGGGCAGAGCCGCGCCAAAAAAAGAGCAGCCGAACCCCTTGGTGCCAAGTTCGTCCTGCGGAAAAATACCCAAAAAGGGGTTGGGCTATAGTCTTGGGGGGTGGGGCTGGCGAACTTCGTCCGCCGGATTCGGAATGGGCCGAGACTTTGCCCACCGCCTCCCCATGACAAAATAGGCCGTGGGCACAGCCGCGCCCAAAAAGAGCAGCCGAACCCCTTGGCGCAGAGTTCGTCCTGCGGAAAAATGGGCAAAAAGGAGGTGGGCTATAGCCTTGGGCCGCGGGGCGGGCGAACTTCGTCCGCCGGACTCGGAATGGGCCGAGACTTTTCCCACCCCCTCCCCGCAACAAAAATAGGCAGCGGGCACAGCCGCGCCCAAAAAAGAGCAGCCGAACCCCTTGGCGCCAAGTTCGTCCTGCGGAAAAATGCCCAAAAAGGGGGTGGGCTATAGCCTTGGGCCGTGGGGCGGGCGAACTTCGTCCGCCGGACTCGGAATGGGCCGAAGCTTTGCCCACCCCCTCACCGTGACAAAAATAGGCTGTGGGCACAGCCGTGCGCAAAAATGAGCAGCCGAACCCCTACGCGCCACGTTCGTCCTGCGGAAAAATGCCCAAAAAAGGGGTGGGCTATAGCCTTGGGGCGTGGGGCGGGCGAACTTCGTCCGCCGGAGTCGGAATGTGCCGAGACTATGCCCACCCCCTCCCCGCGACAAAAATAGGCCGCGGGCACAGCCGCGCCCAAAAAAGAGCAGCCGAACCCTTTGGCGCCACGTTCGTCCTGTAGAAAAATGCCCAAAAAGGGGGTGGGCTATAGCCTTGGGTCTTGGGGCTGGCGAACTTAGTCCGCCGGACTCGGAATGGGCCGAGACTTTGTCTCCCCCTCCCCGCGACAAAAATAGGCCACGGGCACAGCCGAGCCCAAAAAAGAGTAGCCGAACCCCTTGGCGCCATGTTCGTCCTGAGGAAAAATGCCCAAAAAAAGGGGTGTGCTATAGCCTTCGGGCGTGGGGCCGGCGCACTTCGTCCGCCTTCCTCGGAATGGGCTGAGACATTGGCCACCCCCTCCCCACGAGAAAAATAGGCCGCGGGTGCAGCCCGCGCCCAAAAAAGAGCAGCCGAACCCCTTGGCGCCAAATTCGTCCTGCGGAAAAATGCCCAAAAAGGGGTCGGCTATAGCCTTGGGGCGTGGGGCTGGCGAACTTCGTCCGTCGGACTCGGAATAAGCCAAGACTTTCCCCACCCCCTCCCCGCGACAAAAATAGGCCGCGGGCACAGCTGCGCCCAAAAAGGTGCAGCCGAACCCCTTGGCGCCAAGTTCGTCCTTCGGAAAAATGCCCAAAAAGGGGGTGGGCTATAGCCTTGGGGCGTGGGGCTGGCGAACTTCGTCCACCGGACACAGAATGACCCGAGGCTTTGCCCACCCCCTCACCGCAACAAAAATAGGACGCGGGCATAGCCGCGCCCAAAAAAGAGCTGCCGAACCCCTTGGCTCCAAGTTCGACCCGCGGAGAAATGCCCAAAAAGGGGTGTGCTATAGCCTTGGGGCGTGGGGCGGGCGCACTTCGTCCGCCGGACTCGGAATGTGCCGAGACTTTACGCATCCCCTCCCCGCGACAAAAATAGGACGCGGGCACAGCCGCGCATAAAAAGGAGCAGCCGAACCCCTTGGCGCCAGGTTCATCCTGCAGAAAAATGCCCAAAAAGGGGGTGGGCTATAGCCTTGGGGTTTGGGGCTGGCGAATTTGTCCGCCGGACTCGGAATGGGCTGAGACTTTGTCCACCCCCTCCCCGTGACAAAAATAGGCCACGGGCACAGCCGAGCCCAAAAAAGAGTAGCCGAACCCCTTTGCGCCAAGTTCGTCCTGCGGAAAAATGCCCAAAAAAGGGGTATGCTATAGCCTTTGGGCGTGGGGCCGGCGAACTTCGTCTGCCTTCCTCAGAATGGGCCGAGACATTGACCACCCCCTCCCCACGAGAAAAATAGGCGGCGGGCACAGCCGCTCCCAAAAAAGAGCAGCCGAACCCCTTGGCGCCAAGTTCGTCCTGCGGAAAAATGCCCAAAAAGGGGTGGGCTATAGCCTTGGGGCGTGGGGCTGGCGAACTTCGTCCGCCGGACTCGGAATGGGCCGAGACCTGTCCCACCCCCTCCCCGAGACAAAAATAGGCCGCGGGCCCAGCCGCGCCCAAAAAAGAGAAGCCGAACCCCTTGGCGCCACGTTCGTCTTGCGGAAAAATGCCCAAAAAGGGGGTGGGCTATAGCCTTGGGGCATGGTGCTAGCGCACTTCGTCTGCCGGACTCGGAATGGGCCAAGGATATTCCCACCCCCTCCCCGCAGCAAAAATAGGCCGCGGGCACAGCTGCGCCCAAAAAAGAGCAGCCGAACCCTTGGCGCCAAGTTTGTCCTGCGGAAAAATGCCCAAAAACGTGTGAGTTATAGCCTTGGGGCGTGGGGCGGGCGAACTTCGTCCGCCGGACTCGGAATAAGCCAAGACTTTCCCCACCCCCTCCCCATGACAAAAATAGGCAGCGGGCACAGCCGCGCCCAAAAAGGAGCAGCCGAACCCCATGGCGCCATGTTCGTCCTGCGGAAAAATGCCCAAAAGGGGGGTGGGCTATAGCCTTGGGGCGTGGGACTGGCGAACTTCGTCCACCGGGCTCAGAATGGTCCGAGGCTTTGCCCACCCCCTCACCGCGACAACAATAGGCCGCGGGCACAGCCACGCCCAAAAAAGATCAGCCGAACCCCTTGGCGCCAAGTTCGTCCTTCCGAAAAATGCCCAAAAAGGGATGGGCTATAGCCTTGGGGCGTGGGGCTGGCGAACTTCGTCCGCCGGACTCGGAGTGGGCCGAGACTTTGACCACCCCCTCCTCATGACAAAAATAGGCCGAGGGCACAGCCGCGCCCTAAAGAGAGCAGCCGAACCACTTGGCGCCAAGTTCGTCCCGCGGAAAAATGCCCAAAAAAGCATTGGGCTGTAGCCTTGGGGCGTGGGGCTTGCGAACTTCATCCGCCGGACTCGGAATGGGCCGAGACTTTTCCCACCCCCTTCCCGCGCCAAAAATAGGCTGCGGGCACAGCCGCGCCCAAAAAAGAGCAGTTGAACCCCTTGGC